>JAPTMU010000093.1:421503-444605 GCA_028583405.1 Pogonophryne albipinna
AAAAAAAAACGTCAAGTCCGGTACTGTAGAAAAAAGTGAAAAAGAAGACAAGTCCGGAACTGAACTCACGGTAGAAATACTTTATTACTTATCGGATCTGCACAAACAAGATATCAGCTAGCAAGCTGAGATTCCACAGATTCTACAGGTGTGAGTATCATCACTGAGCGATCAGAACTCGCGACAGGGGAAGCTAACCCAAACATCACAACACGTAGCTTTACTGAGCAAAAACTGAACATTGTCTTACCTTAGCTGTTGTTCTGATCAAAAGTCGTGTTAAAAACGTCTTTGTCACTTTGAAATGATTACTGATAATCCATCGCCATATTTATGTCAATAACGGAGTTTTCATATTAGCTGCTATGATAGCCACCAGAGTGTATGACAGCTTCCGGTTCTGGGCATTGTGGCTGCGCAGCACTCATTCACCAGTGGGTAATGTTTAGATGGATATTAGGAACTTCCCCTCGATTCCATTGGCTCGGCCCGTCCACACAGCGGCGTGCGTTGACGCTTGCCGGCAGGCGTGTCTGACACTCGACCAACAACCAATCACATGAATCTCCCGCCCCGGACACACAAGCAGCGGTTTGATTGGCTAGAGCTTGTACTGGCAGATGATTCGATTGGCTGACGCTTCTGCCGAGGTGTCAAAAGTTGAACATTGCTTTTGAAGCCAGCAACGCCAGCAACGCTCCACATTCAAAGTGAATGGGCAGAAGCGTTGGAAGCTTCAACGCACGCCGCTGTGTGGACGGGCCGTGACGGTTGGAAAGAGGTGTCAATCATCAAAATCGACCGAGGGGACCAGAGATATGAAAAATGCACCTAAATGACCCCAGAAGTGGGTTTATTTTTCTAAACCTCTCTAAAAAGGTCAAACTTCACTTGTTTTGCATCAATGTTGATTCAGGGTACTTATTATATGTTATAGTTTGGATTCCTAAAGCGTTTAGTCTTCCATCCCATCATTCAAGGTGGTTTTCACTATAAGTAATGGTTTATTTTTGGACGGACACTATAATTTACATTTTTTTACGATGTTCAATCTGAATTTACTTTAAAATAAAACATCTATATTGATTCTGACTCTTCTACATCCAACTCACAGGTTTATCATTGCTTTGAGAAAAAAGATTATTAATGTACCCCTTTTAGAAGATATGGTCATTTGTTCTTTCGAGCCTGAGACCTGACAAACGGGCTCGGGGCTTAACGGGTTAAAGGAAATGGAAATGCCTAATTTGTGTGATTCTGAATGAGAGCCGGTAGCTTCAGCCTTCTTTCTAAATATCAACATTATATCGTTCCTTCACTTTTTCCTATTTTTACTTTATTACTTTACTTATTTACCATTTAACTGATTTGTTTTTGTTTCACAGGAAAGATGATTAAGTCCGTACCGGGGAAGCTGATAAAAGAGGTTAGTCCATTTGTGAGCTGTACTTAATATTTAACTTTAATTTAATCATATCTTCAGTTTCGTGTCTTTAAACGTTGTATCGTGAGAAAACGCTGCTGCTTCTTGAAGAGGAGTTGTTGTTGTTGTTGTTGCTTTGTTTTGCCAGTAGAAGTCACGGGGGGTATTATTATTATAACAGGGGTTAACCAGAGGACCTTCCGGATTATTAATCAGAAAAACTCCTCGGACTCCGGGGGCTTTATTAAGTTCCTCCGTGACGAAAACAAATAATGATTCAGCCCGGAGAGATTTCTTATTATTCTCCCAGAGCGGCTCATTAGTTTCAGCTGGACGACAAAACAAGAAGAAATCAGACGAGCTGAAATAAAGATTAGTTATACAGTCAGTGTTAGGTCAATCAATCAATGTTTATTTATATAGCCCAATATCACAAATGTTACATTTGTCTCAGTGGACTTCACAGTTTGTACAGAATATCAGTATGACAATACGACACCCTCTGTCCTCAGACCCTCTGTCCTCAGACCCTCTGTCCTTAGACCCTCTGTCCTTAGACCCTCACATCGTACAAGGAAAAACTTCCGAAGAAAACCCACAGTTTAAAGGGAACATGGGAGAAACCTCAGGGAGAGCAACAGAGGAGGGATCCCTCTCCCAGGACGGACAGACGTGCAATAGATGCCGTGTGTAAATTGAAAAGATAATACATTAGCAACATAGGTAGTCCAAATGTTTGGAAATGCATGTGTGTATAATAGGAAGATGAATCCACGAGGATATCCATCCAGGACCTATGATCCAGGACCACAGCCACGACTCAAGATCCAGGGTTCGCGATGCAGGACACAGGACCGCAGGATCATCCATGACTCCGGATCCCAGCGTATATAGACACCAAAAAGAAAGACATTTGGGGAAGCTGGGTTAATCGGAACATGAGAGTACACAGGTATAGACAGAGAGAAGGAAGAAGTAAGATGTCGCCCGACAAACTAAGCCTATATCAGCAAAACTAGGGGCTGAATCTAATCAGCCCTAACTATAAGCTTTATCAAAAAGGAAGGTCTTAAGCGCACTCTTAAAAATGGATAGGGTGTCTGCCGCCCGAACACAAACTGGAAGCTGATTCCACAAATGTGGAGCTTGATAAGAAAAGGCTGTTGTAGGTTAAATTAAGGAATATGTGGGGGTAATATATTCCTATAATAAATCAGATATTGTAAGAGGTAAAAGTCCTCGATTTTACAAGAACAATAATGGAAAAGAGAAAAAAAAGTGAGAGAATATTAGATTTTTACTTGAAAGTATTTATTTATTTACTAATGTCAGAGAATATGTGTGTTTTGAGCAAATGTATGATTTTATAATCTTATAACTTGTGAGTAGTGAGTATTTCTCCATTTTTGTTTTGTTGAGGAAACATACTCAAATATTATAAGATTATAAAATCATAAATCCGCTCAAAACACACTAATATTTTCTTACGTTATTCATAAATAAATACATCCTTTAATGAGAAGAAAGTTGCACATTTACAAGAAAAAATGGAAAATTCTCTCAGACTTTAAAGTCATGAATTCACAGGGAGATTTTGTACATCTACGAGAAAATCTCCAATTAATGAGAAGTTATTATTCTCTAGGGATAACCAAGACATTCTTTGAGATTACATTTCCAGATTAACTTTATAACACCACTTTTTAAAGGTTTTTGCCTCTCAAATTAACAATATCAATCTGATATTCAACAATTTTAACCTTCGAATGTCTGTAACATTCCTTTATAAATCCATCCTGACGCTGACGATATTAACTTTTTGTTTTTTTTTACAGAAAGGACAGAACCTGGATCCTTTCCTTCAGTCTTTCTTCAACTCCTGCGAGTCTCCGAAAGCAAAACCCAGCCGCCCAGAACTCACCATCCTGAGCCCGTCCAACGAGAACAACAAGAAGGTCCTACACACACCTAACACACACTATGTATACACACACCTAACACTAGGGATGGGAACCGAGCCCCGGGGCTGAATTATTAAAGACCGTGGTTCCGTTAAGCTCCGACGTTATCGGTCTTTTTATCGGTACTGGAGACACGTACAAAATATGTCATATGTATTATTGCTTCACAAACATTATATTGCAGTTTTAGTGTCGCCAACTCCGTTTCTAATACGCAATAAGACTGCAAAATGCGTCTTTTTTAGTATTTTCGATCTTTCCAATCCAGGCGAGATCTCTCTCTCCCGCCTGCTTGCGAGGGGGCGGGGCAGTTCACACACACGCAGCTGCTACATGCAGCCACACACACACGGAGGAGATGGTGGAGAGAACACGCTCCGAGGTGTGGTTAAACTTTACCCGTCTCGATGCTCGTTGCCTAAAGTGCAATAAGAGTTTAGCATGTAACGGTGGTAACACGAGCAATTTGTCTAAACATTTATCAAAAGTGCACCACATTCAGACGGAGGAATGTACGCAGCCCCCCTGGTGACATTGGTGAGAAAAATATTAATACGTGGCCACGTATTAATAATGCGTGGCCACGAATTAGTTATTATGTTCCCACGCATTAGTAATTCGTGGGAACATAATAATTATTACGCAATAACTAAATCCAGATAGTCTATAGCAGGGATCACCAACTATATTTGTCCAAGGGCCAAAATGTATCCAATAGACACTATCGCGGGCCGGGGGGGTACAGGTACTGCATAAAGCTTAGCAGACTCTTCACGCTAACGAAGGATCACTTATAGGCAGGGTTGGGAGGGTTACTTTGTAAATGTAATCAGTTACTGATTACTGAATACATGCTCTGAAAGTAATCAGAATACAGTTACAGTTATGTGTCTTATAAAAGTATACGTGTTCAGGTTACTTTTAGAATACTTTTGGAATACTTTCTTTTTCCATAACAGATGGGTATGTTTTGGTGAGCAGGAGACACTTGTTTTACTGTTTTAATGGCTTATCAAGAACTCAAACACAACATCTTGGTGTCATTCTGGACAGCTCCCTCTCATCTGCACCCCACATAAAAAACATCACCCGGACTGCATTCTCCTACTGTAAACCTTTCCTTAGAATATGTTATGAATTGTAAGGTGTCCTTGGGTGCTTTGAAAGGCGTCCCTAAATAGAATGAATTATCATTATTATTTATTATTATTATCTGAAACGATGTAATAACTTTTAAAACTGTTTCCAGTCACTTGCCCCATGCATTCAGCAGCAGCAGGCCATTCACTTTGATTTGATCCCGTTATAAATGTCATCATTTCGACAATAAAGAAATGCTACATCAACGTTATCTTGCACATTTTATCTAACCATCTCCGTTTCTAACTTTCAATATATTTTAAAAGAGATCTCTCTCTCATCTGCGTGCGGGGGCGGGGCCTCACAGACACGCTGCATCTCTCTCTCGCTCACAGACATGCTGCAGCGCTGTGCAGTGTGCACACAGTTCTGCCAGTAATGAATATTACATTTTGTGAGGAAACTTTTCCACCAATAATTCCAATAAGTATTCCAAAATGTATTCACTTCAGGTTTACGAAAGTAACTGTAATCAGATTACTCGTTTTTCAAATGTAACGCCAGCTGAATAGTTAGCCTACTTGATTTTTGTATTCTGATTACGTAACGCCGTTACATATATTCCGTTACAACCCAACCCTGCTTCTAGGCTACTGTCCCGCAGCTCCTGCCTCTCTGTTGGACTCTGTCGCAGCGGGGCTGCTGCTGTGGTGCACAAAGCAGACTCTTCACAACGAAGGATCACTTCTTCTTCTTCTTCTTCTTCAAGGAAGGGAAAGTTTCGCAGTACGCAGTCTACTGTCCCGCAGCTGCTGCCTCTCTGTTGGACTCCGGTACTGCACCTTACTCACGAGACGTTGTAAAAAAAATGGGTGGGGGGCGAACGCAGTAACCACTCCGCCAACGCCAGAGTCACCCCCGTCGTGCGGGCCGGATGAGAATGTCTGGAGGGCCGGATGTGGCCCGCGGGCCGCCAGTTGGTGGTCACTGGTCTATAGAAACTGATGACTGAGTGGACAACCATAGACAACACTAGCTAAACTCTGTACCGTAGGCTACGGCTATTATCGCGAAGCATGGATCATTTTGATTTCATTTCATTTTATTTTCATTTGGGTATGAATTATAATGATATTCTGCAATCCCTTGCAGTTAAGCACAGTGTCATCCTTAGCAAAAGGCACTTGATTCGGCTGCTGAAAATGCACGGTTTGAAACGTAGTTGAGTAAAGTTAGAACGATATTGGCAGATTCGGATTTCACGGATCAATAACTCATGAACAAAACGTTATTCAGACACAAATGACGTCTCCTAAGTAGCGTGGTAAGGTTGACAACGAACTACAATCACATGTTGATCAAAAAAAGCCAATACGCGCCGTCCTCCGAGATGGACACATTACATTGGTCTCTATCTGCAGCCGGAGAAGAAACGAGTGCTCAGGGACCGTCTGCAAAGTGCAACTCCGAAAAAAGAGAATATAATAATATTCAATCACTTCACTATTATACAGTATATTACTACCAAACTCATTACACACATCAATAGTCTTCTGTTGCTCATACTACAGCAGAGAGTTTGGAAGAATATGGTTTGGAATAATTTTGGTGAATATTTATACTGTATAATAGTAACGTTATTGAAGATGATGCCATATTTATTGAAGATTTTACACTATAAATATTCACCACAATTATTCAAAAGCACATTCTTCCAAACTGTCTGCTGTAGTATGAGCAACATGAGACTATTGATGTGTGTAGTGAGTTTGGTAGAAATATACTGTAGAATAGTGATTGAATATTATTGTATTCTCTTTCTTCGGAGTTGCACTTTGCAGACGGTCCCTGAGCACACGTTTCTTCTCCGGCTGCAGATAGAGACCAATGTAATGTCTCCAGTTTGGAGGACAGCACGTATTGGCTTTTTTTGATCAAAATGTGATTGTAGTTCGTTGTCAACCTTACCACGGTACCTAGGAGACGTCATTTGTGTCTGAACAACGTTTTGTTCATGAGTTATTGATCCGTGAAATCTGAATCTGCCAATATCGTTCCAACTTTACTCGACTTGTTGTCACTCAGTCATCAGTTTCTATAGACTATCTGGATTTAGTTATTGCGTAATAATTATTGTGTTCCCACGAATTACTAATGCGTGGGAACGTAATGACTAATTCGTGGCCACACATTATTAACTCGTGGCCACGTATTATTAATACGTGGCCACGTATTATTATTTTTCTCACCAATGTCACCAGGGGGGCTCCGTAGAAATGCACCGGGTTCAACTGTCTTTCTAGTAGCTCTGTAGCCCCATCCGCGAGTAACGTTTCCACGTCAGGTGTTCTGTATGCTAGCAGCAACACACGGAGTTAACTCCATGATACAAACATGGGTTAATGATTAGAGGAAACTGAGTTATTTAGTTTGTTAAAGTTTCAGCTATTCTGTTCACAGTTCTGTCATCACATTATTTAATACCATTTGTTAAAACATTGTTGTTTCTTTTGATGTGAAATATTATTTATTTAATTTAAATAAAAAGCAATGTTCATTTTGTTCACAATTTGTTAAGTTAGTTTACCTTTTTTTTTCTCCAAAAGAACCGATAAGAGCACCGTTAAAAGACCGGACCGATAAGCGGTATCGATAAAAGTAGTAGTACCGTTAAAACCTTAAAGATACCCATCCCTACCTAACACACACTCTGTATTCACACACCTAACACTCACCATCCTGAGCCCGTCCAACGAGAACAACAAGAAGGTCCAACACACACCTAACACACACTCTGTATATGTGCGGGTGAACGGGTGATCTGTTTGGGATTTTAAGCAAAAAACTTCACAGACATGTTTTGTATAGGTATGGCCCTACAATATATGTTTCCAATACAGCATGATAGCTCCACTTTAAGGTATGGAATAGGTAGCATGGAATTTTAGCATGTACTACAGTAGGAAGAAGTCATTTTAAATCTACTTCCTCCAGAGATCCCTTTTGTAATTTGATGATGCCTTCACTGATTGTGCTCCTCTTTGCCCTGCAGCTGTTCAACGACCTGTTCAGGAACAACGCCAACCTTTCGGAGAGGAAACACAACCCTAACTTCTTCGAGGAAACGCTCTCTGTGGACGGCATGTACGACTACATGATGTTCGTCGGTAAGTAAATGACACAGATCCATTTCTCTCTCAGAGACCAGGAGAATCCGGGTCGTGTCCTGAAGTCTCTTCGGGTTTCGGTTCGTAAAGAAATGATGTTTCGAGGTTATTTTAAACGTTTCTGGGAAAAGTTGGAGTTATTTTTCCTAAGCTTTGAAGTTTCAAGGCTTTATTGTCATGTAGCAGCTTCAGTGTAGATATGTCAATGAAAAACTGAAGTCCCAGGCTTTTTATTTTCTTATTTATTTAAAATATATATTTTATTCCATTCTATTTCAATGTAAATCACTTAATTTTGTATTTTACAAAAAATTTAAATTTAAATTTTACTTGTTTTAAGTCAAATTCCTCGTACGATTTGTCAACCTACCTGGTAATAAACCTGATTCTGATTCCTCCAACAGAGCAACATGAATATACAGTGGGGCAAAAAAGTATTTAGTCAGCCACCAATTGTGCAAGTTCTCCCACTTAAAAAGATGAGAGAGGCCTGTAATGTTCATCCTAGGTACACTTCAACTATGAGAGACAGAATGGGGGGAAAGAATCCAGGAAATCACATTGTAGGATTTTTAATGAATTAATTGGTAAATTCCTCGGTAAAATAAGTATTTGGTCACCTACAAACAAACAAGATTTCTGGCTCTCACAGACCTGTAACTTCTTCTTTAAGAGCCTCCTCTGTCCTCCACTTGTTAACTGTATTAATGGCACCTGTTTGAACTCGTTATCAGTATAAAAGACACCTGTCCACAACCTCAAACAGTCACACTCCAAACTCCACTATGGCCAAGACCAAAGAGCTGTCACAGGACACCAGAAACAAGGCTGGGAAGACTGAATCTGCAATAGGTAAGCAGCTTGGTGTGAAGAAATCAACTGTGGGAGCAATTATTAGAAAATGGAAGACATACAAGACCACTGATAATCTCCCTCGATCTGGGGCTCCACGCAAGATCTCACCCCGTGGGGTCAAAATGATCACAAGAACGGTGAGCAAAGATCCCAGAACCACACGGGGGGACCTAGTCAATGACCTGCAGAGAGCTGGGACCAAAGTAACAAAGGCTACCATCAGTAACATACTACGCCGCCAGGGACTCAAATCCTGCAGTGCCAGACGTGTCCCCCTGCTTAAGCCAGTACATGTCCAGGCCCGTCTGAAGTTTGCTAGAGAGCATTTAGATGATCCAGAAGAGGATTGGGAGAATGTCATATGGTCAGATGAAACCAAAATAGAACTTTTTGGTAAAAACTCAACTAGACGTGTTTGGAGGAGAAAGAATGCTGAGTTGCATCCAAAGAACACCATACCTACTGTGAAACATGGGGGTGGAAACATCATGCTTTGGGGCTGTTTTTCTGCAAAGGGACCAGGACGACTGATCCGTGTAAAGGAAAGAATGAATGGGGCCATGTATCGTGAGATTTTGAGTGACAACCTCCTTCTATCAGCAAGGGCATTGAAGATGAAACGTGGCTGGGTCTTTCAGCATGACAATGATCCCAAACACACCGCCCGGGCAACGAAGGAGTGGCTTCGTAAGAAGCATTTCAAGGTCCTGGAGTGGCCTAGCCAGTCTTCAGATCTCAACCCCATAGAAAATCTTTGGAGGGAGTTGAAAGTCCGTGTTGCCCAGCGACAGCCCCAAAACATCACTGCTCTAGAGGAGATCTGCATGGAGGAATGGGCCAAAATACCAGCAACAGTGAAAACCTTGTGAAGACTTACAGAAAACGTTTGACCTCTGTCATTGCCAACAAAGGGTATATAACAAAGTATTGAGATGAACTTTTGTTATTGACCAAATACTTATTTTCCACCATAATTTGCAAATAAATTCTTTAAAAATCAGACAATGTGATTTTCTGGATTTTTTTTTTCCTCATCTTGTCTCTCATAGTTGAAGTGTACCTAGGATGAACATTACAGGCCTCATCTTTTTAAGTGAGAGAACTTGCACAATTGGTGGCTGACTAAATACTTTTTTTCCCCACTGTATATATAGGACACAGTGTTTCCCCTAGGATGGAGTCATAGCAGCGGTGCTAAGGCACGTGGGCCCAGCATAATGTGAGCGTGGAGCGCGTTGAATTTTTTAGTGCGCGCGAAGTGCGCCCCGCCAATTTGTTTCTATGTGTCTGCCAGCAGAAGAAAGGCTCTTGAGGCCCAGTACCAGGGCCGGCTCTAGACAATTTGCTGCCCTAGGCGAGATTTTATATATAAAGAATAAATGAAAGATCCCTCCAAAAGACAAATACACTACAAAAGCTGAAACGTATTGACATAGGTAATATACGTCAAAATGGCTTCAAATGTATTCAGTATTGTATGAACATGTTTGAATTGGGGGGTGGACGTCACATCCTCTAGGGGGGTCCGGGGTTTTTTGAACCTTTTAAAGTAAAACGCCTGATAACCCAACATCCCCCACTTTCATCACTTACAGCGCCCATCGTACAGGGCCAATGAAAAGTGTAACCGGGGTGAAAAGGGTGTTACATTTACTTAATTATGAATGTTGCTACATCAAGGCCGAAAATTAGGATGAGCGCCAACGGTCAAAAATGTTTTCCCCCTCCCAGAGCTGCCAGCGCAGCGCCTCCACAGATCTGGCCCTGCCTAGTACAGTGGTTCTCAAATGGGGGTACGTGGACCCCTAGGGGTACGTTGGAGTACTGCAGGGGGTACGTGAGATTTATTCTATGTTAATGAAAAAAAAAAGATAAATATACCAATTTTACATGAATGAAAACAGTTTGAGAATCACTGGACTAGTACATACAGTGGCAATGTCTCAAGATTTAGCAAAAATACACCTTTATTGAACATACAGTAACACAAATACTACAAATCCACAATAAAATAGAGAGAGTGCAAGAAGAGTCTATTCTCAGTGTAATATATGTTGGATTCGCTCAGGTGTGGCAGGAAACAATACCACTTTGTCAGAACCTTCCAATAACACTTCATGGGATAAGAGGAGAGGAAGCGAGTCCACGGGACACAAGGAACCCCCACTAGACTGTGGAGCCCACTTGAAACACTTAAAAACAAGGCTAGTTTAATAGCTTTAGCACGGCACACCACACAAAGAACACGGCACGCGAACACCCTCTACCAGAGGCACACAACTCTGCAATTGTAAACACACACGGCACACACACTGCACTTAACCAACCCACAATTTAGGGCGAGAGCTCCTACTCGTGGAAGCCTCTCCCCTGCTGCTCTCCCTTCATATACTCTAAAATATCAGACATACAACAATATAAATATATACGTAACTCGTAAGTGAATGGAATATGATATATTAGATAAATGTTTATGGATGTTCTTTAAAAGGTTCTGGTGGTTAACCCTGTAAGGCCCCCGGTTGTTATTTTAAAACATCACTTTAAGCTATCCTAAAAAAGTCAGTAAATGTTTTGTTTTTTTAAAAGACTACATTTACATAGTCAAAAGGTCCTTTTGTTCAGCCTCACTATGCTAATGTTTTTCTATATTTGGGCTTTACAGGGTTAATAGTCTTATGGGATGAAACTGTCTCTGAGTCTGGTGGTTTTAGACCTGATTAGGGATGCATACCGGTTCCCGGTATTACTGAAATACCGGTTACTGGCGGCTACGGTATACCGTACCGAAATCAGATCCGGTTTTCGATACTGATTCCAGCCAATCAGTATCGAAAAGCTCTTCACCTTCCTCCCGAGCGTCTGAGCCTTTCGGTTAGCTTTCGTTTTTTCATTAGATCGATGTCGGCACGAAAATCTAAAGTGTGGCTGCATATGACTGCCAGTCTGAATGGTGGGGTCTGTAACCACTGCCAGTCTGAATGGTGGGGTCTGTAACCACTGCCAGTCTGAATGGTGGGGTCTGTAACCACTGCCAGTCTGAATGGTGGGGTCTGTAACCACTGCCAGTCTGATGGTGGGGTCTGTAACCACTGCCAGTCTGATGGTGGGGTCTGTTACCACTGCCAGTCTGAATGGTGGGGTCTGTAACCACTGCCAGTCTGATGGTGGGGTCTGTAACCACTGCCAGTCTGATGGTGGGGTCTGTAACCACTGCCAGTCTGAATGGTGGGGTCTGTAACCACTGCCAGTCTGATGGTGGGGTCTGTAACCACTGCCAGTCTGAATGGTGGGGTCTGTAACCACTGCCAGTCTGATGGTGGGGTCCGTAACCACTGTCAGTCTGAATGGTGGGGTCTGTAACCACTGCCAGTCTGAATGGTGGGGTCTGTAACCACTGCCAGTCTGATGGTGGGGTCTGTAACCACTGCCAGTCTGAATGGTGGGGTCTGTAACCACTGCCAGTCTGAATGATGGGGTCTGTAACCACTGCCAGTCTGATGGTGGGGTCCGTAACCACTGCCAGTCTGAATGGTGGGGTCCGTAACCACTGCCAGTCTGAATGGTGGGGTCTGTAACCACTGCAATACGTTTATTTCAGGGAAAGGCGGCAACACATTCAACCTCTCAAAACATTTGCTACTGTCACATAAAATCAGAGTACAGGAATGTACAGTCTTCAAGCCCGTGTTGTCAAACGTGTTTTTCATTGTTTGTTCAGTACTAAAAGGTCAAAGTCCCACAATTAATTTGACATGTTAACTATATCATAAAGCGCTTACATTTTTCCCTTATGCATCAAGAAAATATCACGATGTATCGGTCGAGTATCGGTATCGTTCAGTGGTATCGTAAAAAAGTCAACGATATGCATCCCTTGCCCTGATGCTGCGACAGAACAGTTTGTTTCTGCGGAGATGGGGGTCTCAGATGTGTGTTTTTAAGACTGTTTTTCTCTTTGGTTTCCTCTGATTCTCAGGCCGCACGGTGTTCGGCACGGCTGATTGGCTGAACCACGCTCTGGCCGCCGGGCGGATCCTCTTCAAAAACACCTTCGAGGCGTACATGGATCAATACCTGCAGAGCAAACTGGAGCAAATCCTGCAGGAGCACAACGTGGTGTCGCTCATCACTCAGCTGCGAGGTGTGTGTGTGTGTGTGTGTGTGTGTGTGTGTGTGTGTGTGTGTGTGTGTGTGTGTGTGTGTGTGTGTGTGTGTGTGTGTGTGTGTGTGTGTGTGTGTGTGTGTGTGTGTGTGTGTGTGTGTGTGTGTGTGTGTGTGTGTGTGTGTGTGTGTGTGTGTGTGTGTGTGTGTGTGTGTGTGTGTGTGTGTGTGTGTGTGTGTGTGTGTGTGTGTGTGTGTGTGTGTGTGTGTGTGTGTGTATACATTATTAATACATTGAAAATATTAGATTTATTGAGATAAAATTCCAAATATACGAGAAAAAACGTGGAAATTACAAGAAAAATTCTTTAAATATTCCCTGAGATTAAAGCAGTTAATTTACATTTTAATATAAATGTAATAATAAAACGTCGGAGGTTTAATGTGTTTTTGATTTTCCTGCAGACGCTGTTTTCTGTGAGAGCAGCGAGGAGCTGAAGCCGGAGGAGAAACAGAGCCGAGCCAAGAAGACCTTCGAGGCCATGATGAATTATTTACCAGGTTTCCTCCTTCAGTACAAATACCTTCTTCCCCGGGCATTGATCCTAGAGGAAGTGCTTCGTCACTCCCAAGAAACGTCTGATCGTTAAATATCTAATGTTTATTGATTAAAACTCCAACATTCAAACAAGATTCCTGTTTATTTCATCTCAATGTGTTTCAGATTTTGTGGTGAAGTGCGTCGGTCAGGACTCAAAATTCGAAGGAGTTCGACTTCTGTTCGACGGATTCCAGCAGCCCGTCCTCAACAAGCAGGTAAACAAACAAATACATAAACATTAAAGAACTCAAAGAATCTCTGACATGAATATAAGAAAACATATTTAGAATTACAAGAAAAATAGAAATATGTACGAAGTACTCAGATCTAGAGTAAAAGTAGAAGTACTCAGATCTAGAGTAAAAGTAGAAGTACTCAGATCTAGAGTAAAAGTAGAAGTACTCAGATCTTGAGTAAAAGTAGAAGTACTCAGATCTTGAGTAAAAGTAGAAGTACTCAGATCTTGAGTAAAAGTAGAAGTACTCAGATCTTGAGTAAAAGTAGAAGTACTCAGATCTTGTACTTGAGTAAAAGTAGAAGTACTCAGATCTTGTACTTGAGTAAAAGTAGAAGTACTCAGATCTAGTACTTGAGTAAAAGTAGAAGTACTCAGATCTTGAGTAAAAGTAGAAGTACTCAGATCTTGTACTTGAGTAAAAGTAGAAGTACTCAGGTCTTGTACTTGAGTAAAAGTAGAAGTACTCAGATCTTGTACTTGAGTAAAAGTAGAAGTACTCAGATCTTGTACTTGAGTAAAAGTAGAAGTACTCAGATCTTGAGTAAAAGTAGAAGTACTCAGATCTTGTACTTGAGTAAAAGTAGAAGTACTCAGGTCTTGTACTTGAGTAAAAGTAGAAGTACTCAGATCTTGTACTTGAGTA
Source organism: Pogonophryne albipinna (assembly GCA_028583405.1). NCBI lineage: Eukaryota > Metazoa > Chordata > Actinopteri > Perciformes > Artedidraconidae > Pogonophryne > Pogonophryne albipinna. The sequence goes on from JAPTMU010000093.1 coordinate 435,576, forward strand.
AAAGTAGAAGTACTCAGGTCTTGTACTTGAGTAAAAGTAGAAGTACTCAGGTCTTGTACTTGACTAAAAGTAGAAGTACTCAGGTATTGTACTTGAGTAAAAGTAGAAGTACTCAGATCTTGTACTTGAGTAAAAGTAGAAGTACTCAGATCTTGAGTAAAAGTAGAAGTACTCAGATCTTGTACTTGAGTAAAAGTAGAAGTACTCAGAGCTTGTACTTGAGTAAAAGTAGAAGTACTCAGATCTAGTACTTGAGTAAAAGTAGAAGTACTCAGGTCTTGTACTTGAGTAAAAGTAGAAGTACTCAGGTCTTGTACTTGAGTAAAAGTAGAAGTACTCAGGTATTGTACTTGAGTAAAAGTAGAAGTACTCAGATCTTGTACTTGAGTAAAAGTAGAAGTACTCAGATCTTGAGTAAAAGTAGAAGTACTCAGATCTTGTACTTGAGTAAAAGTAGAAGTACTCAGAGCTTGTACTTGAGTAAAAGTAGAAGTACTCAGATCTTGTACTTGAGTAAAAGTAGAAGTACTCAGATCTTGTACTTGAGTAAAAGTAGAAGTACTCAGATCTTGTACTTGAGTAAAAGTAGAAGTACTCAGATCTTGTGCTTGAGTAAAAGTAGAGGTACTCAGATCTTGTACTTGAGTAAAAGTAGAAGTACTCAGGTCTTGTACTTGAGTAAAAGTAGAAGTACTCAGGTCTTGTACTTGAGTGAAAGTAGAAGTACTCAGATCTTGTACTTGAGTAAAAGTAGAAGTACTCAGAGCTTGTACTTGAGTAAAAGTAGAAGTACTCAGATCTGGTACTTGAGTAAAATAGAAGTACTCAGATCTTGTACTTGAGTAAAAGTAGAAGTACTCAGATCTTGTTCTTGAGTAAAAGGAGAAGTACTCAGATCTGGTACTTGAGTAAAATAGAAGTACTCAGATCTTGTACTTGAGTAAAAGTAGAAGTACTCAGATCTTGTACTTGAGTAAAAGAAGAAGTACTCAGATCTTGTACTTGAGTAAAAGTAGAAGTACTCAGATCTTGTACTTGAGTAAAAGTAGAAGTACTCAGATCTTGTACTTGAGTAAAAGTAGAAGCACTCAGATCTTGTACTTGAGTAAAAGTAGAAGTACTCAGATCGTGTACTTTAGTAAAAGTAGAAGTACTCAGATCTTGTAGTAAAAGTAGAAGTACTCAGATCTTGTACTTGAGTAAAAGTAGAAGTACTCAGATCTTGTACTTGAGTAAAAGTAGAAGTACTCTGATCTTGTACTTGAGTAAAAGTAGAAGTACCAGAGTGTAGGAATACTCTGTTACAGTAAAAGTACTGCATTCAAAATGTTCCTCAAGTGAAAGTAGAAAAGTATTCTCATCAAAATATAGTGAAAGACAGTGAAAGTAGTCGTTGTGCAGATTGGTCCATTTCAGAATAATATATCTGATATGTTTTATAATGATTGATCATGAAAGTGTTCTCAAAGCTGGTGAAGGTGCAGCTAGTCTGAATGACTTTGTAGACTGCAGGGTAGCTGGTGGATTTACTCCAGGTGGAACTAAAGTCTGATTTAACACCTGATTATATTTACCATCATTCATCCACATCTGTGAAGTAACTAGAGGGATTAAATACATGTAGTGGAGTAGAAGTACACCATGTACCTCTGAGCTGTAGTGGAGTATAAGTACACCATGTACCTCTGAGCTGTAGTGCAGTATAAGTACATATAACGTTCCCTTTTGGGTCTAGGGGATCCAAAGGGAAGAAACACAACCAGAGTAGAATTGGTATAAGTTACAAGTGGTTTATTTGTAACTATAAATGAACAAAATTATATACACAAACAGCCTGGCACAAACAAAGGGCCAAACTGTTGCTATTTAACAAAAGGAGAACTCCAAAAGAGAGTTGCACAGTATTATCCCACAACGGGTAACACACAAAAGGAAAGAAAATACCTCAAATCTAAAGTGGAACAAAATAACAAACAAAAGGAGGCTGTGCGAGAACACAGCTGTTGCCGATCTACAGGCGCTAAGCGATACACACACAAATGCTGATCTACAGGCGCTAAGCTAACCTGGGTCTAAGCGATACACACACAAATGATGATCTACAGGCGCTAAGCTAACCTGGGTCTAAGTGGTACACACACACTATACTAAACACAGAAACCTACTTAACACGCTGCTAAGCAGTCTAACAAAGCACAGAATATGGCGGCAACACAACGAGAGGCTGGAGGCGTCTGTCTCACAATACAGAGGCTCTAGAATGATGTCGTGCCCGGCCTTTGTACTCCTCTCCCGGATGACGTGGCAGAAACGGGCGGGGATTGGATGACGTCAATCCAATCACCTCGGATGTTGCGAGGACGGGACGGCCAATGACATCAGAGGAACTGCACAGCTCATTTACATATACACACACAAACAGAGTTAATGGCACAAGGAAAGCAGCGGCTGTAACCGTACACCATGTACCTCTGAGCTGCAGTGCAGTATAAGTACACCATGTACCTCTGAGCTGCAGTGCAGTATAAGTACACCATGTACCTCTGAGCTGCAGTGCAGTAGAAGTACACCATGTACCTCTGAGCTGCAGTGCAGTAGAAGTACACCATGTACCTCTGAGCTGCAGTGGAGTAGAAGTACACCATGTACCTCTGAGCTGCAGTGCAGTAGAAGTACACCATGTACCTCTGAGCTGCAGTGCAGTAGAAGTACACCATGTACCTCTGAGCTGCAGTGCAGTAGAAGTACACCATGTACCTCTGAGCTGCAGTGCAGTAGAAGTACACCATGTACATCTGAGCTGCAGTGCAGTAGAAGTACACCATGTACCTCTGAGCTGCAGTGCAGTATAAGTACACCATGTACCTCTGAGCTGCAGTGCAGTATAAGTACACCATGTACATCTGAGCTGCAGTGGAGCAGAAGTACACCATGTACCTCTGAGCTGCAGTGCAGTATAAGTACACCATGTACCTCTGAGCTGTAGTGGAGCAGAAGTACACCATGTACCTCTGAGCTGCAGTGCAGTATAAGTACACCATGTACCTCTGAGCTGCAGTGCAGTATAAGTACACCATGTACCTCTGAGCTGCAGTGCAGTAGAAGTACACCATGTACATCTGAGCTGCAGTGCAGTATAAGTACACCATGTACCTCTGAGCTGCAGTGCAGTATAAGTACACCATGTACCTCTGAGCTGCAGTGCAGTATAAGTACACCATGTACCTCTGAGCTGCAGTGCAGTAGAAGTACACCATGTACATCTGAGCTGCAGTGCAGTATAAGTACACCATGTACCTCTGAGCTGCAGTGCAGTATAAGTACACCATGTACCTCTGAGCTGCAGTGCAGTATAAGTACACCATGTACATCTGAGCTGCAGTGGAGCAGAAGTACACCATGTACCTCTGAGCTGCAGTGCAGTATAAGTACACCATGTACCTCTGAGCTGCAGTGGAGCAGAAGTACACCATGTACCTCTGAGCTGCAGTGCAGTATAAGTACACCATGTACCTCTGAGCTGCAGTGCAGTATAAGTACACCATGTACATCTGAGCTGCAGTGGAGTATAAGTACACCATGTACCTCTGAACTGCAGTGGAGTATAAGTACACCATGTACCTCTGAGCTGCAGTGGAGTATAAGTACACAATGTACCTCTGAACTGTAGTGCAGTAGAAGTACACCATGTACCTCTGAACTGTAGTGCAGTAGAAGTACACCATGTACCTCTGAGCTGCAGTGCAGTAGAAGTACACCATGTACCTCTGAGCTGCAGTGCAGTAGAAGTACACCATGTACCTCTGAACTGCAGTGCAGTAGAAGTACACCATGTACCTCTGAGCTGCAGTGCAGTATAAGTACACCATGTACCTCTGAGCTGCAGTGCAGTATAAGTACACCATGTACCTCTGAACTGTAGTGCAGTATAAGTACACCATGTACCTCTGAACTGCAGTGGAGTAGAAGTACACCATGTACCTCTGAGCTGCAGTGAAGTAGAAGTACACCATGTACCTCTGAGCTGTAGTGGAGTAGAAGTACACCATGTACCTCTGAACTGTAGTGGAGTATAAGTACACCATGTACCTCTGAGCTGTAGTGGAGCAGAAGTACACCATGTACCTCTGAGCTGTAGTGCAGTATAAGTACACCATGTACCTCTGAGCTGTAGTGGAGTAGAAGTACACCATGTACCTCTGAGCTGCAGTGCAGTATAAGTACACCATGTACCTCTGAGCTGCAGTGGAGTAGAAGTACTTTAAACCTCTGGCTACATGTCACTAAAGGAATAATGTTTCTGTCTCTCGTAGTAAAAGTGTAAAAGGTAATATTAGATGTTTGTATTTGATTGTTCTGATGTTTCTGTTGTTTCTCAGATGACGTACGTCCTGCTGGACATCGCCGTGCAGGAGCTGTTCCCTGAGCTCATCAAGGTAAAACACACGAGAAGAGAAGAGACTCACCGTGGTGTCTTCAAATAGAAATGTAACTCCTGACATGAGATCTATCCCAACCCTACCTAGCAACAGAGGGTTTTTATATCTCTGGAAGCTAAAACGTTTTTATTAGGATCAGTTTTTTAAATCTCTGCCTTTGGAGACTTTCTCCTGACTTCATTCTTTTCTAAAGGAGGGCCAAATACCTTCCAGCTAGTTCCTCCTTTCCATCCAGCGCACACACACACACACACACACGATTTATGAGAACAATTTCTAAATATTACATTTATCGAGATTAAATAGGGAGAAAAACGTAAGAAAGATAAACTGAAATATTCTCTGAGACAAAAACTCCAGATTTATAAGAAAAAACTCTAAATATTAGTTATTTTATCTTTAAAGGTCCCATGTCATGCTTTTCCGGTTATCACCCGTCCCCTTGTGTTATGAAGGTTCCTCTGCATGTGAACGGTCTGCAGAGTCACAAACCCTCAAAGTGCACCCTGTAGCGAGTAAAACTCTAACACAGAGAAGACCTGTCTGTGCCGCCCCAGAACGCCTCGTTGGACATTTCTCTTTTTCCATTGTTTGCTTCCTGGTCTAAGTGAGGTAACGACGACCAAAGGGACCAATCTGCGGAGCTACTCACACACACACACACTCTCTCAGCCTTATTACATTACATCACATTGCATTTAGCTGACGCTTTTATCCAAAACGACTTACAATAAGTGCGTTCGACCAGGAAGACACAACCTTGAAGAAAACAGAATCATAAAGTACATCAGGTTTCATAGAGCCAAACATTTCAAGTGCTACTCAACTGGCTTTAGGTAAGCCAGCCCTTTATTAGTATATAAGTGCTTTGTTAATAGTTCTATTGCTCGAAGTGGAGTCGAAAGAGATGAGTTTTCAGTCTGGAAGGTGTGTAAGCTATCTGCTGTCCTGATGTCAATGGGAGCTCATTCCACCATCTTGGAGCCAGGATAGCAAACCCACGTGTTTTTGCTGATGGGAACTTGGGTCCCCTTGGCAGCGAGGGTGCAGCGAGCCGTTTGGCTGATGCAGAGCGGAGTGCACGCGCTGGGGTGTACGGTTTAACCATGTCCTGGACGCAAGCACCATTGTCTTGAAGTGGATTCTAGCAGTTACCAGAAGCCAGTGGAGGGAGCGGAGGAGCGGCGTGGTGTGGGAGAATTTAGGAAGGTTGAAGACCAGACGAGCCGCTGCATTCTGGATGAGCTGCAGAGGTCGGATGGCACATGCAGGTAGACCAGCCAGGAGGGAGTTGCAGTAGTCTAGGCGTGACGAGAGCCTGGACCAGAACCTGCGTCGCTTTCTGGGTCAGCTTGGGACGTATCCTCCTGATGTTGTAAAGCGTGTATCTGCAGCAGCGGGTTGTAGCAGCGATGTTTGCAGTGAAGGACAGGTTGTTATCTAGAGTCACACCCAGATTCCTTGCAGTCTGAGTCGGGGAAACAACAGAGGTGCCGATGTTGATTGTTAGGTCAAGAGTGGGACAATCTTTTCCTGGAAGGAAAAGCAGTTCAGTCTTGTCAAGGTTGAGCTTGAGGTGATGAGCAGACATCCACTGAGAGATGTCAGCTAGACAAGCAGAGATGCGTGCGACGACCTGGGTCTCTGAGCGGGGAAAGGACAGAATTAATTGGGTGTCGTCAGCGTAGCAGTGGTATGAAAAACCATGCGGGCTAATTACTGAGGTATGAGGTGAGGAGGGAAAGTGCAGAGCCTGAAACTCCAAGTTCTTGGAGAGTGCGAAGGAGGATCTGATGGTTCACCGTGTCGAATGCAGCTGACAGGTCCAACAGGATGATGACAGAGGAGAGGGATGCTGCTTTGGCAGTGTGCAGTTCCTCAGTGACAGCAATGAGAGCAGTTTCTGTGGAGTGACCTGCCTTGAAACCAGACTGGTGCGGATCCAGAAGGTTGTTCTGATGGAGATAACAGGAGAGTTGTTTAAAGACAGCGCGTTCAAGTGTTTAGACAGGAACGGGAGGAGAGAGACAGGCCTGTAGTTTATAACATCAGACGGGTTGAGAGTGGGTTTCTTTAGGAGAGGGTTTACTCTTGCCTCCTTGAGACTGTTTGGAAAGTGACCATAAGTCAGAGAAGTGTTGATGAAATGGGTGAGAAACGGTAGAATATCAGGAGCGATAGTCTGAAGGAGGTTTGAAGGATAGGGTCCAGAGGACAGGTGGTAGGGCGGGCAGAGGTAATGAGGGTAAGAACCTCACTTGGAGAGAGAGGGGAAAAGGAGGTCAGTGTGTGGGTGGAAGGAGGGTCTGGTGACCAGCGGTGAGTAGAGGTGAGTCAGAAAAAGAAGAGCGAATATCATCAACCTTTTTTTCAAAATGGTTAACAAAGTCGCTTGACAGAAGGGAGGAGGGGGAAGGGGCTTTGGGAGGGTCCAAGAGGGTGGAGAAGATGGAAAATAGTTTTTTGGGGTTGGAATAGGAAGATTGGATCTTATCTTGAAAGAAAGTGCTTTTTGCTGAGAGATGGAGCAGAGAAAGAGGAGAGGAGAGCCTGATAGGTTAGGAGGTCGTCACGGTGTTTGGATTTCCACCGTTTCCGCTCTGCCTGCCCGAAGGACGGTTCTATTAGCACGCAGTGCGTCATTTAGCCAGGGAGCAGGAGGGGACTGACGAGCCTGCCGAGATGTGAGAGGACAGAGAGAGTCCAGAGAGGATGAGAGAGTAGAGAGGAGAGGTTTCTGCAGCAGAGTTTGGAGGCAGGAGTTGGAACGAGTCAGAGGAAGGGAGGGCTGAGAGCACCGATGAGGCAAAGGTAGAGGGGGAGAGGGAACGAAGGTTACGGCGGACAGGTGCAGGATGAGAAGAGATTAGTTTGTTATGTTTGGAAAGGGGTAGAGAGAATGAAATGAGAAGTGATCAGATGTGTGGAGCGGGTTTACAGAGAGGTTAGAAGTAGTGCAGTTCCTTGAGAATATGAGATCAAGGACGTTGCCAGCTTTATGAGTTGGTGGGGATGGAGACAGTGAGAAAGCAAAGGAGGTTAACAGAGATGTTAGTTCGTCTATCTTCCCTGTCTGGAGGTTGAAGTCTCCGAGAAGTACAGCGGGAGGGCCAGTTTTCAGGGATGTGTGAGAGGAGATTATCTAATTCCTCCAAGAAGTCCCCAGGCGCCTGGTGGACGGTAGAGAACAACAATGGTTAATTGTATAGGATGGGTTACTGTGACGGCATGGAATTCAAAGGTGGAAGGAGTGAAGTTAGGTAGCTTGAAGAGGGAAAAGCTCCATTTGGGAGAGAGCAGGAGACCAGTGCCACCTCCTCTGCCAGTGGGTCTGGGTGTATGGGAGAAGGAATATGCTGTGGAGAGAGCTGCTGGGGTGGATGTGTTGGATGGAGTAATCCACGTCTCAGTGAGAGCAAGGAAATCCAGAGACTGCAGGGAAGCGTAGCAGCAGAGATGAAGTCAGCCTTAGGAACAGCTGACTGGCAGTTCCACAGGCCGCCTGAAACTAGATGTTGGATCTCAGTGGAGCATGTGGGATAGACGAGAGCAGGCCGGTTATAGCGATTAGGAGATACACGGGGCCAGCGATAATTGCGAGAAGACACGTGAACAGGAATGGAGAAAATACACATGATTATAGCATGAGGGGCTAGAAAACTATCTTTTCTCAGGCTGTGAGTGTGTGGGTGCTCAGGCTGAGCTCTGCGGTGTGTCGCTGTCTCGCAGACCCACGCAGCAACCAGGAAGCGACACCAGTAATCCAGCTCACACTGTCCGCTCCTCGAGCCCCACAGGGCGGAGCAGCGAGCCCCGCAACGTCCCGCCAACACGGCACCCAGACCCCACGCAGCATTCTCATCTGTTTTGTCATTTCCTGGTTGCTAACTAACGCCATTGTAACACATAATCACTGATGTTCCGCTGTAGCGGTGGTGGACTCATCAGAACAGAGTGGGCGAGCTGACCAATCAGAGCACAGTGGGCTCACAGGGAGAGGGGGGGGGGGGCAGGAGCTCCAACAAGGCGTTTAGGACAGAGAGTGAATACAGAGATGCTGTATGAGAAACCAATGTGAGTTTGGAAAATTGAACAATGGAAATCTATTCTAGTAGACCTCAACGATGGAGCTATGATCAGGAGAAATGGCCAAGACATGGGACCTTTAAGTAAAGTCGTTTATCTTAAATATAGTACATTTACCACTTAAATCTCAGAGAATATTTAAATGTCTATAGTATTTTTGTGTACATTTTCATTTGTAAATCAACCACTTTAATCTCACATGCGCACACACACCAGATTTATGAGGAAAAACGCAGAGAAAAATGTAAGAAATTACAAGATAAACTGAAATATTCTTTGAGATTAACACACACACACTATCCTGAGCCCGTCCAACAAGGACAACAAGAAGGTCCAACACACACACACACACACACACACACACACACACACACACACACACCAGTTTTATGAGAAACAACTCAAAATATTACATTTATTGAGATTAAATAGGGAGAAAAACGTAAGAAATGACAAGATAAACTTGAAATCTTCTCTGACAGCTGGGCGCTTTCTGAACTCTCTC
>JAPTMU010000093.1:445605-455605 GCA_028583405.1 Pogonophryne albipinna
GCCTACTGATTTTAATTTAACCATATATCGAGCCCGATTCTCGATTTCAAATTTAAATGATATTTATAAATGACTATTATCATTATTATAAGCAAGACAATAAATGGCAAAGATATGTAGAAAATAAACGTATTTAACGTATTTAATGTATTATTTATTTAATTAACGTATGTTTTACCCTAACAAACGTAACGTGGGAGAAAATACGTTTCTAGCTAAACGTAATTGAGAATGCAGTTTAGTTAGAAATAGTTTTGTTGAAGCTGTTGTTGGCCTGTGGAAAAATGTACTCATAAGAAATGACTTTGGAAAAGCTGCAGATAGAGCCATAAGAAATGAATGCAACTGATTATTTAATGTTTAATGTTGTTTTTATAGGCAATCATTTAAGCTTTGTTAGTTCCAGGTTTAATATCTGCAATAAGTTCATTTCAATACGTTTTTCAATAAACATTGAACCAGTCCGGCCCTCGACTAGTACCCATTTTTTTATTTTGGCCCACTGTGTACTTGAGTTTGACCCCCCTGATTTTAAAGGAAAATAAAAATCTGAATTTATATTTTTTCTGTATATTTTTTACATGTTTTAACAGTAAAATATTTTTCATTGAAAGAAAAGTCATTATTAACTACATTAAACTCTTTAGGAATACTGGATGAAAAGCCTTAGTTTGTAATAAAGGCCTTAAACAGTAAAGGGGACTAAAAGATAAAGAGTTAAATTATAAAGTACCTTAATTAAGGGATATTATAAGAGTTAAAATCGCCTTTGAGTTAAATTAATTCAACTTAAATATGAAACACCTGTAAAAATCAGCTGTTTTTCTCCCGGTGCTCCCGGTCCTCTCCTGTGGGGTTTCCTCTCCTCTCTGCCCGCAGAAGCAGCTCTGATCCCGGCTGCAGATCCACGGAGGACCCGGTCCTCTGGAGCTCCGGAGAGAGAAACAGAGACCCGTTTGTAATCAGTACCGGGGGTGACGTTAGGTGACGTTAGGTGACGTAAGGTGACGTGAGGTGACGTGAGGTGACGTGAGGTGACGTGAGGTGACGTGAGGTGACGCACAGGTCAGCAGGTGATTGGCTGCTCGGCCTGCTCGCCTACAGGTGCATTATATTTATTATAATGTGTTTATTGATTTATTAATTAAAGAGGAACATGCAGGAAATATATTTGGATGCTCATAAAATACAGCTAGAAGAGAGGATTTTTGTATCATTACAATTCTGGAGAATAACATATTGTAAAGTAATTACATTCAAAGTTAAAGTTAAATGGTTTGAGGGAAAAGTTTACATTAACGAAAAACGAGGTCGGTTGCTTTTACTTTAATTAATGTCTTTTTATTTTATAGGCTTACAAATACCCCAGATGTATTTATTTGTCCATGATTTGTTTCATCCCATTAGTTGTTTCTTAATCAATTAAAAATAATGAAAGAAAATCATTTTGAGGTTAAAATCTTTCAAAAGTCAAGAAATTCTCGCAGTTTTGACTTTTTCTGAATCGAAAAGTGAGTTAATTTCCACTGTTGTCAGAAAAAGAGACATGCATATTAAACATAAATAAGAAACCTTTATAATTTGGTGTAAATCATCATAAATAAAGTGTCAGATGGTAAATAACAGCGTACGATTGAGTAAATACAGGATACCAGAAGTGAGTGAATAGGGGCAAAATGTTGTTTGCGTGGTGCAGACACGTAAATGTAGCAGAGTTCGTGACTCCACCACGCACTGCGGTGTTAAGGAGTCATGGTGGAGTCACGCATTCTGGTTTGACCAGGTTGTTTAGGAACTGATACGCAGACGGATGAGAACGTGGTGAGATAAAACATATATAAATACAAAAATTTAAAACTGAAAAATGTAACATTTATAAAGTAATGATTTCAATAATTTAGCAGAGTTTAAGGTTTTTGTTATTTACTATTCATGTCGTTAAACTCAAACTTCAGTGTCAGGGAACTCACGCAGCGTCAGAAAATAAAACCCTCTCTCTTTTCCTCCGTACCCAAATCTCTAAAAACGGGGAACAACGGAGCTGATCCAGATTTGCGTCCGATATGACGTAATATCTGAAATGTGGACCCACGGGCCAATCAGAAACGTTGCTATCAGAAACAATGCCCGACTGTTTTGGACGTAATATGGTCGGTGTTTACATTAGCATCGCTAACACTCAGAGCTAACCTGTACTGGAGAGCATGTGTGTGAAGAAGCAGGAAGTAAAAAGGAACTCACCTTGTGGTATAACCGGCAAGAGAGAAAGCCTTTGAGCTCCAGACTGTTTCAGAGAGAATCCTTGATAATCCATGATATGGAGTTTCATCACGGCAGCATTTAGTTTAGACAGTAGCTGCCGGGTCCCGCATGAGCTCAGCCCCCTCCTCTTTAAAGCTTTATCCCCAAATCAGCACTTTTGAAACAGGAAGTGAAATAGAGGGATATGAGGCATGGCTAGAATGATCTGTTTGGTGTTTGGAGCAAAACACTTCATAGACATGTGTTTTATATATTTCTATATTTCTGAGACCTATGCTATTGCGTACACACAGCATGATAGGTGACCTTTAAAGTTAACCACTTTGAAAAAAAGGTTGATGATATTCGCTCTTCTTTTTCGGACTCACCGCTGGGTCACCAGACCCTCCTTTCACCCACACACTAACCTCCTTTTCCCCTCTCTCTCCAAGTGAGGTTCTTACCCTCATTACCTCTGCCCGCCCTACCACCTGTCCTCTGGACCCTATCCCTTCAAACCTCCTTCAGACTATCGCTCCTGATATTCTACCGTTTCTCACCCATTTCATCAACACTTCTCTAACTTCTGGTCACTTTCCAAACAGTCTCAAGGAGGCAAGAGTAAACCCTCTCCTAAAGAAACCCACTCTCAACCCGTCTGATGTTCTAAACTACAGGCCTGTCTCTCTCCTCCCGTTCCTGTCTAAAACACTTGAACGCGCTGTCTTTAAACAACTCTCCTGTTATCTCCATCAGAACAACCTTCTGGATCCGCACCAGTCTGGTTTCAAGGCAGGTCACTCCACAGAAACTGCCCTCCTTGCTGTCACTGAGGAACTGCACACTGCTAAAGCAGCCTCCCTCTCCTCTGTCATCATCCTTTTGGACCTGTCTGCTGCATTCGACACGGTGAACCATCAGATCCTCCTTCGCACTCTCCAAGAACTTGGAGTTTCAGGCTCTGCACTTTCCCTCCTCACCTCATACCTCAAAGACCGCACCTACAGGGTTACTTGGAGAGGGTCCGAGTCCGACCCTTGTCAATTAACTACAGGGGTCCCTCAGGGCTCTGTCCTTGGTCCCCTCCTCTTCTCCTTGTACACAAACTCGCTCGGATCAGTCATTAGCCCGCATGGTTTTTCATACCACTGCTACGCTGACGACACCCAATTAATTCTGTCCTTTCCCCGTTTAGAGACCCAAGTCGTCGCACGCATCTCTCCTTGTCTAGCTGACATCTCTCAGTGGATGTCTGATCATCACCTCAAGCTCAACCTTGACAAGACTGAACTCCTTTTCCTTCCGGGAAAAGATTGTCCCACTCTTGACCTAACAATCAACATTAGCACCTCTGTTGTTTCCCCGACTCAGACTGCAAGGAATCTGGGTGTGACCCTAGATAACAACCTGTCCTTCACTGCAAACATCGCTGCTACAACCCGCTGCTGCAGATACACGCTTTACAACATCAGGAGGATGCGTCCCCAGCTGACCCAGAAAGCCACGCAGGTTCTGGTCCAGGCTCTCGTCATCTCACGCCTAGACTACTGCAACTCCCTCCTGGCTGGTCTACCTGCATGTGCCATCCGACCTCTGCAGCTCATCCAGAATGCAGCTGCTCGCCTGGTCTTCAACCTTCCTAAATTCTCCCACACCACGCCGCTCCTCCGCTCCCTCCACTGGCTTCCGGTAACTGCTAGAATCCACTTCAAGACAATGGTACTTGCGGACCATGCTGCGAATGGATATGGCCCTTCCTACATCCAGGACATGGTTAAACTGTACACCCCAGCACGTGCACTCTGCTCTGCATCAACCAAACGGCTCGCTGCACCCTCGCTGCCAAGAGGACCCAAGTTCCCATCAGCAAAAACACGTGGGTTTGCTATCCTGGCTCCAAAATGGTGGAATGAGCTCCCCATTGACATCAGGACAGCAGCATTTACATTGAGAGAGAAATTCCCTTTTTTTCTTTCCTTACACAAAAACAGAGTTAAAAGTGAGCTCCTCCCCCACAGAGCACACAGCTGTAGTGAAACACCACCGGGTTAAAAACTCTTCCATGCTTCTCATCAGACAGTGAAATCTAAAATCTACGCTCACTCGTGTCTTTACCAAAGATACAAACATTTGATTGAGTTGCTGACCGGCTGTACTGTTTATTTTGTTTTTCCTGCTTTTGTAGATCGATATTTTGCCTGCCCCACAATAAAATTCAACAGTTCCCACTTCCCTGCATTCTTTTTGTTGTAGCCAGCACCAAAAATAAAAGCAGTCTCTGTAAAAACCTCCCCACAGTCTAAAAACACAGTTTTTAAAACATTAAAAAGAGGCTTCAGTCTGTGACAGTCCAGGTAGCAGTGAGTGATTGTCTCTCTCTGAGTGCAGAACGGACACTCTGAGGACACGGTGGGGTTTATCTTCGACACAAAGCGTTAACGCCCAGGGCCCCGTGGAGGATCCTCCACTGCAGGTCTCCTGACCGCTTGTTCAGTGGAGGTTTGTAGAAGAGCCTCCATACTGGTTCACAGCCCCCCGGGACGTTAAGCCTCTGTTTCCACACCGTGTCTCTCCTCTCGCTTAGCTTCTGTTTGTTCAGGGCCAGAGTGCAGAGTCTATAAAAACCTTTCCCATTAAGCATGTGGAAGTCTGCATGAAGTCTGTGTTTGAGTCCATCCTGGTCTGTTAAAATCCCAATGTCCGGAAAAGGGTCCCCTTCGTCCGGGGTTTCCTTCCTGTTGGAATACTCCCGCAGCATCTCCATCTCATCATCAGATAGTCTTTTAATCCACTCGTTCAGGATGGTTCTGGTGTGGCGGGCCGACTTCAGGCCGAGCAGAGAGGCCACGGCCTCAGTGTTGTGGAGTCCAGGACCTGCAGCATCCACTATGTTCCTCAGCTTCACGACCCCAACGGACTGAAGCCTCTCAGTGAGTGCAGGTCTGCTGCCGTCCTGGATGTCCAGCCGGGCCCCCCACACCAGAGGCTCTTCCAGGAGCCAGAACAGAGATGCTGCGGGACCCACTCTGGCCCATTTAAAAAGTGTCCATACTTTAAAAAGTCTTTTGTAAAACGGAGGCAAACCACACACACGAGTAAAATCACAGTTTGTTAAAAACAATGACGCATCCAAACCCAGGCCTGCTACCCCCCTTAAAATGGTGCTGGCTACCGGCCTCCAGACGACATCATCGTTTCCTGTCAGGTATCTTTGTAAAAACTGTAGTTTAAAAGCAGCTGCTCGACTCTCCAGGTGCACCAACCCTTGCCCCCCTTCTTCCTTTGGCAGGTACAGCGTGCACTGAGGAACCCAGTGCAACTTATCCCAAAAGAAATTTAAAATAATACCTTGCAGCTTTTTTAAAAGACCAGCAGGGGGCTCCACACACTTGAGCTTATGCCAGAGGCTGGATGCTACCAGGTTGTTGATGACCAGCACCCTGCCTCTGTAGGACATGTGGGGAAGCAACCAGCGCCACTTGTTGAGTTTCCCCTCCACCTTTTCTAAAAACCCTTCCCAGTTTTTCCCCAGTGTGACCTCATCTCCAAGATGGACCCCCAGATATTTTAGACCACCCCTCTTCCATGTCAATCCACCTGGGAGTTGAGGGAGGCCACCAGTCCACTCCCCCACTGCTAGGGCCTCACTCTTAGCCCAGTTGACCTTTGCAGAGGAGATCTTTTGGAAGGTGTCCACTACCTGCCCTAGCTTTAAAACATCCTGTTGATTTTTTATAAAAACAATGATGTCGTCTGCAAGGCCGATAAAATAAAACGTGTATTAAAACCAGGTAAAAACAGGCCCTCATTAAAAGAGCGGATATTGTGTAGCATGGGTTCTATTGCCAGTGTGTACAACATGCCTGACATCGAGCAGCCTTGTCTTATCCCCCTGGTCACATTAAAGGGTCTAGACAGACCGCCATTTATCTTAAGCACACTCTCAATGTTCACATACATCACCTTTATCTTGGCGATGAAGCCCGGGCTGAGGCCGAACCTCTCCAGCACCTTCCACAGGTAACGGTGCTCAACCCGGTCGAAAGCCTTTTCCTGGTCCAATGAAACCAGACCAGTGTCGAAACCCAAAAAACCAGAGACTTCCAAAATATCTCGAATTAGTGACACATTGTCAACAATTGACCTGCCGGGCACACAGTAGGTCTGGGTCCGGTCTACCACCTGGTCCATCACCTTCCTCAACCTGGAGGACAGGGCCCTGGACAGCAGCTTGTAGTCAGTGCACAGCAGAGAGACGGGCCTCCAGTTCTTGATTTCCTGTAAGTCGCCTTTTTTCGGAAGGAGTGTTAAAACGGCTCTTCTGCAGCTCAGAGGGAGGAAAGAGTCATTAAAACTTTCATTAAAAAGGTACATTAGATCCTTTTTAAAAAGTCAAAAATTTCTTGTAGAACTCTGGGGGGAGGAACATCTATTCCAGGGGCCTTCCCCCCTGCATGCTCTTGAGTGCTGCACACAGTTCCTCCTCAGTCAGGGGCCCGTCCAGCTCTTTGTTTGTCTCCTCAGAGACTGTTGGTAGGCCCCTGCAGAACAGATTAAACCCTCCATCATCCTCATTGTACTCACTGGTGAAGAGGTGGCAGTAGAAGTCCACCGCTCTCTGCCGGATCTGACTGTTCCCTGTCAGCTGCTGTCCTCCTGCTGACCTCAGAGCATGGATCAGCCTGCCCTGCCGTTCTTCTTCTCCAGACTGAAGAAGTACTTTTGGTGAATCCATCATGGAAGCGCTCTGGAATCGGGACCGGACCAGCGCCCCTTGTGCTCTAGAACCCAGCAGGTCTGCCAAAATGGCTTTTTTAGATTTGAGGTCTTCAATACAACCTGGATTTCCTGTGGACTCTGCAAAGCTCTGCAGTTCCACTATTTCCATCTCCAGATCTCTCATAGACTTGGTGATATCACGAGAAACATTGAGAGTGTACTGAAGACAAAGCTGCTTGATGTCGGCTTTCCCACAATCCCACCACTGCTTCAAAGAAATAAAATCCCGCTTCCTTTCTCTAAAACCTTTCCAAAAATAAATAAAAACCTCTCTAAAATGTGTGTCTAAAAGCAGAGCAGTGTTAAAATGCTTTTTATGTTGGCAATAAAAACATCACACAACACAAGGGAGTGGTCAGAGAACCCAACAGGCAATACAGCACACTTTCTAAAAACATTGAAATGGTGCTTAAAACAATAAAAGCTGTCCAGCCAGCCATTGATGAAAGGTTCTCCCTCGTGTGGACCCGCTGTCTGTGATGTGTGTGATGCTCTCTCCAGATGTCTGATAGACTATGTGTTGCTATTAACTGTGTCATGGCTCATTTGGATGCAGCATGAGGTTCCCTATGGTTCCTATCTAGCTCGTCATCCAGTTGCAGTTAAAATCTCCCCCTAAAAACAAAACTCTTCTGGTTCACACTCACTTAAAACAGCTGAGCTCGTTTAAAACTGAACTCTGGCAGGACCTGAGTTAGGAGCGTATACGTTGATAAAAACCAGATGAAAAGCTCATAGTTGGCTCTCACCACCAGCAGTCTGCCCTTTACTCTTTCCTCCACTGTGTGGGACTTGGGGATAAAACCTCAGGACTGCCACTCCTGCCTGGTGCTGCTAAGAGCACTTAAGACCACCTCCCCATCCCACTCCCTCCTCCAGTCCGTCCCGTTTAAAGTGTCGCTGTGCGTTTCTTGTAGCATTGCTACATTTACTTTTTTTATTTTAAAAGCTCATAAATACAAGCCCTCTTCCCCACATCCCTAGCTCCATTGACATTTAAAGTGCACACTTTAAAATCACTCATTAAAAAGGATGTGAGGAGAGACACACCGCTTAAGAACAACAAGTATGTTAAAACCATCATCCTAACTGCCGTGCATGACCTTTTCTTCTTCATTTAAAATCTCTCGCTGTAACTTCCCTTTCAGGACCTTCAAGCGATAAGACTCCTGCTCAGTAAAAAGAAGCATCTGAGCCTTCACTGACCGTAAGAACAAGCTCTTGTCAGTAAAAAACTCTTCTATTTTTACTCCTCTTTTGTTTTTTGTTTCTTTAAGAAAAGCTTTGATTTGCTGCACTTTAAAAAACGGACTTTTAAGTTGTGAGACGGTGAGAGACTGGCTGTCCTCAGCACAGTCCTCTTCCTCCTCATCTTCATCTTCCTCATCCTCCTCCATCAATTCTTCCTCACTTTCTTCCTCCTCTGCCTCCTTCACCTCCTCCACCATTTCCTCCTCTCTCTCTCCCTCCTCACTCCCTGCCACCCTCTTGGCCTGAGAGCCTTTCTTTTTTCTTTTCTTTTCTTTGTACAAGCTTGAGCTTCAATGTTCTCTTCGCTTGCAGCGGAGGCAGAGAGTTCTACCGTCTCCACTGCTTCTTTCTTGTCCTGCTTAGGGAGCACTGAACCCTCAGCCTTCGTTGGGGGCTTTGGGGGCCCCTCAGCCTTCGTTGGGGGCTTTGGGGGGCCCTCAGTGGGGTTTCCTGCTGCTGCTGTTTCAGCAGGAGTCTCTTTTGGATTTTTTTCCTGTTTTTTATTTTTTTCCTCCTCCTCCTGTTTTTTATTTTTTCCCTCCTCCTCCTGTTTTGTATTTTTTTCCTGTTTTCTATTTTTTTCCTCCTCCTTCTGTTTTTTATTTTGTTCCGGACACGCTCTGGCCAGGTGCCCCTCCTCCCCGCATTCGAAGCACTTGACAGGCCCCGAGTTAACAAACATTACATAATTAAAATCATCCAACTTTAAACTTAACACTAGATTAAGTTCCTCGTCTCTCTTATTGAGGATCATGAGGACACTTCTCCTGTGAGACACAACGTGCTTTAGCAGTGGAGATCTTCAGCCCGAGGACAGCTTCCTGATGGAGGACACTATCTTGCCGTGCTTTGACAGCTCTCTCACCAGGAAATCATCCCGTATGAACGGCGGGATATTCGAGATCATTACCCTTGTCGCAGGGGTGGTTAGTGGAGACACGGATATGAAAGTTTCATTCACAACGATCCCGGTCTCCACCACCTTGTTCGCTTTCCCTTCCGTGTCCACAAATATCACCACCCCGCCGTTCATCCGAGCCGCAGATCTGATGCTGCCGTGCCCCACTAATGCCGCCACAGCCAGGCTGCACTCCTCCACCGAGTACGGTGTCATCGGAGAAATTTTAAAACCATGTTTGCGACTCAGCCGGGCATAGTCCATGCCGCAACTGCGTCACACACACAGACACACACAAACCACGAGAAAACACCAACAATCAAACGTTCAAACCATATACACAATACACACAACTTACAACATAAAACAATAAATATGTTAGTAGAAAACGTGTGAAAAAGTTAGTAACTCACTCACACCACGCTTCTCCGACCGTTCCTCACACACTCACTGAGGGAGAGATAGAGGGGGGAGAGAGAGAGAGAGAGGGAGAGAGAAAAAAGGGGACATATATGGCCTCACTTCTCCAGCTGATCACGTACATAAAGACCTTTTTATTTATATATGACTCGTTTTCTAAAATGATAGTTTAAATATGCAAATGAGGCTTATCTTACTAAATATCTGCTGATTTGCAAATATTTCCAGAACAGAAATGTGAACAGAGAATAAAGCCATGTTGAAATTCTTGTGACATTTTGTGGACATATATTGCCAGCAGGGGGCAGCAGAAGCTTGGTCAACACATGCTTTAGAATGTACACACACACACACACACACACACACACACACACACACACACACACACACACACACACACACACACACGCA
>JAPTMU010000093.1:458105-509499 GCA_028583405.1 Pogonophryne albipinna
TGAGGTGTGAGTACAAGTACTGCTAATATTGAGATGTTATACAGAGACTGTTGACTATAGATCAGACACAGTATAACTATGTATGGGAATGTGAGAACACACTTAAAGGACGTTAAGTCAGAAAGGAATGAATATAATAAGCTGTGTTTCCTATCTTATGGAGTTGAGTTTCTGAAGTGTGTCGTCTGTGTGCGGGGGGCGGGGCCTAACTCTCTCTCTGTGTGTGCGGGGGGCAGGGCCTAACTCTCTCTCTGTGTGTGCAGGGGGCGGGGCCTAACTCTCTCTCTGTGTGTGCGGGGCCTAACTCTCTCTCTGTGTGTGCGGGGGGCGGGGCCTAACTCTCTCTGTGTGTGCAGGGGGCGGGGCCTAACAGACACGCTGCAGCGGCGTGCACACAGATTTTTAAGAGTAGTAGGCATACCGTTAATAGTAAAGTGTTAAGAGAGTGAAATGTTGCTTTACGAATTTCAACACTTGATGCTGTCCTCTTGATTCCAATTTCAGATACCTGTGTTTGCCTAACGGAATTAGTTTAAAGAGAGAAAACGTTTTGACGAAAAGTTGACTAAAATGTAATGATTTTTCATCGACTAAAACTGGACTAAAACGTTTTGAGTTTTCGTCGACTAAAACTAGATTAAACTATGAAAGATAAAAAGGACTAAAATGTGACTAAAACTAATAACCATTATCGTCTAAAGACAAAATAAAAAACAGCTGCCAAAATGAACACTGCTGAGTCATCAGAAAGGAATGAATACAATAAGCTGTGTTTCCTATCACATGGAGGTGAGTTTCTGAAGGGCCTCTCGTGGGGCTCAGGTGTTCTCAGGCATCAGAAAGGAATGAATACAATAAGCTGTGTTTCCTATCACATGGAGGTGAGTTTCTGAAGGGCCTCTCGTGGGGCTCAGGTGTTCTCAGGCCTCAGAAATGTTCCAATGATCTCATGGTTCTCCTGTTTTCTCCTGTAACATATGAGGAGATGATGTTTGACAGCATGGACTCTGAGGGGAGTTGATGTTGTTGATCAGTCACACAGAGGCAGAAGCCCCTCCATCGTTTTCATAGTTCACCTCATCCTCATCTTCATCTTCATCATTCTGCTCCTGTCAGCATGGAACAGAGACATGGTAAAAACACAGAGCAGAGCTGGAAAGTACCTAAGTACATTTACTCAGTTTTCTACTTCAGTACATTTGAAGGACTTGACTTGAGTATCATCAGTTAATGCTACTTTACACTTTAACTGCTCCTTGTTTTGGAGCTTCATGTTGAACTTTGTACTCGTCTTCATCCATTCATCTTTATTACACATTCTTTCTTTAACATCTTTTACCTTCCTTTTTTTATTTTGTATTTATTTCATTCTTAAATTGAGCAGAAATCTCCTTCTATGAAGTATTACATGATAAATATAACTAGTTCAGCTACCCAGTAGTATGTAATTCATTTTAATAAACCATTCATTGCTAATGGAAGTGATACACATTAAAACATCACTTATTATAATCATATATCATATTATTACATTCTGCATAATCAGCACTTTCAATGTAGGTGTATTTGTATATTAATCATATTTATATATTAGAGTATTTTTACATTGTAGTATTGCTACTTTTAATGAAGTACAATCTCTCAGTACTTCCTTTAGTGCCTTGCTCAAGGGACCCACAGAGATACTTCATTTCAACACAACATGCACACTTTACTCCTTTATTGAATCTTCTGCCTGTCTTATAATCACAGTTCAATCAAAATAGTAAATATTACAAGCTATTATTTTATATTTAAACTCACCAGGTTTTTTCTTATCCGTTTTTTGCCCCCTGAAAAAAACAAAAAGACAAACATGTTGACTTCAGCTTCCACGGTTTCCTTTGTCTTTTCTCTTGAATCTATGAACCCTCACCTTTAGCTCTGGTCCAGATGTGGACCGTAACCACGGTGACGATGAGAGCTGCTAACCCCACAGACACCAGGATGAACCTCAAGAGACCTGGTGTTCCAGTTGTTGTAGCATCACCTTCAGGAATAAAACAACATCATGCTAAAAAACTGCAGTTAAAACAAAAAGTTTTCTGCATAAACCAAATGACAAAATGAAGTGACGTCAAAACCTCAAACCCCAAAAAGCATTATCTGTGATTAAATGTGTGATAAGTGATTTGAAACAACTCATTATATTCTCACCTGGTTTCTCAATTAAGAGCTTCTCTTTTTTATCAGAACCATCCGTCTCTTCACATTTCAGAAACTCATTACATCCCTGATAAATGTGAGATGTTGTAAATGTGTTGTTTCAGTATATTCTAATAACAAGACTGTTAGAAGTGATTTTAAACATCTCAACGTGTTCTCACCTGAGGACTGAGGGCTGAAGGGAAACAGATGCACTTCTCTTGTGTCACCATTAGTTACTTCACAAGTAAACAACTCAGACCTTGTTGTGTAACTAAAATGAGAAGTCAGAAATGTCACAGAGGCAGAGCAGGAAGACTGTGATGTGTTTATCTCTCTGTGATCTTTGTCCACATCTCGACCCTGAAGCAGCCACTTCACTGAGTGTCTACAGTCTCTAAATGTCGACACAGAGCAGTTTAACGTCACCTCATCATTGACCTGATGTTCAGTCACTGAAGATGGAGATATTGAGAGAGAAAGACAACAAGAGTAACATTAACTTCATCACTGTTATCATTATTATTGTAATGATTCAGTATATTGCTCTATAGAGACAGTTTGAAACATCATGATGTAAATACTCACTGGTAACAACAGACAGATAAACTCGAGAGTGTGAACTTTCTTCTCCTGATCTGATGCAGAGGTAAAGACCAGCATCCTCCTCTGTGACCTTCTTTATAACCAGAGAACAATTCTCTGTAACTCTCAGTCTGTCTGATTTAGCTTTGTGAATCTGTCCGTCTTCAAACAGCTTCACTGCTGAACCTCTTGAATCACTGAAGAGCCAGAGAGTTCTCTCACACTCATCCTGATCATGTATCACATTGTCAAAAGGCAAAGTGACTTCATCTCCAGCTCTGACAGTGGGGAAGTAACGTCTCACAGCTGCAGCTGTTGAGGAAAAATCAGAAAGAAATATAGACGTGATAAATGCTGACAGAATAATGATGTATTATATACAAAGGTAAAGAGTTAGAGTTCTGGTTGATCTGTTTAATGAATCATTTAACGACACATTAAAACCAGAGTTCATTACAGATCCACATAACTAACTGAAGTGTTCATAGTGAGTGTGACCATCACTTTAAAGAATATTGCTATGTGGGTTTTGGTGAGCAAGAGTTCACTAAAGTCACCATGGTTACAAACACAACTCATCACTCTCAGTAAAGGAACAGTACGTAGTAAAGTACCGTTAGTGATATTAGAGCTGTTTTATTTCATGTACTTGGTAAATGGTGAATGGACTGTATTTATAAAGCTCTTTATCCAGTCTCTCACCCCTCAAAGCGCTTTACATCAAGTCACCATTCACCCCCAGTTCATACAGAGCAATGTGCCCCTTGCTCAATGCAGGGGTTAGAGCCATTTCCCTTTCATCATTATGCTTTGAATGTTGTCTTATTACTAAAGGCTTTAGAGGAAACTCTTAACTATTTATTTTAGTGAGTCACACTACGCTTTAAAAGATGTTACTTTAAGTCTCACTTCTTTGCTGTCAGGTGTGACGTGCATGTCTGTATGTCTGTATGTCTATATATGGCATGACGTTGGTTCACAGCTGAGGGTGTGATTAGACAGGAAGTGTCGAGTCTTTTGACCGTGTTCTTTTTGTTCTTTTTTGATACGGAGAACTTTTAGTTACTTTGAAGCGAGGAAGTTTGTCTTCATGTTTGTATGTCGCCTGGATCAAAGAATAAACCTGATGTGATTCAACGCTACAACGATCTCTGCAAAGTTAGTTAGGAAGCAAGAGAGGCGCGTCATAACCCACACCCCGATAGAGGAAAGTGGATATTAAATGTAGAAACGGATCAAAACGCCACGACAGAAGGTATCATTCACACACCGTTCCCCATTGGGAGCGACTTGGGGTTCAGCATCTCGCCCAAGGATACATCGATTTCAATTGAAAGACGCCCTCACTAGCTTTCATTAACAGTCGTAAACAGTGTGTGTTCTCTGCATCCTCACCTGGAAAGTGGAGCAGCAGCATCAGGAATGAAGACATCATGATCCTTCTGAATTCAGACATCGTGCTTCTCTCTCGGTCTCTGGCTCTCGACTGTCAGAGTCTCTAACCGGCTGCTTCTTTAACAAGAACTCAGTACCGATGATAACAGCAGATAAGCCACAGAAGAGGGGAAGTTGAACAGGAAGATGTTTTCTGGTTCCTCATTTCACCTCCAGTGTTTTTCTTCTGAGAACTGAAGGAGAAGTGTTTCGATGAGAATGAGGTTAACACCAGCAGCTCTGAAGGCATGACACCGTATAGAAAACTACAGGCACGTATTCAGCTGAGCAACAGAGGAATAATTCAGATATGAGACGGATCAGTTTGAGCTGACATCCAGTCACTGTGGAGGACCGAGCCAAACTTACATTGAGACACAATCTGGAGGTTTATTTGAAGATGACTGCATTCCCAGGCCCTGTGTGGCTCAACACCAAGTGCAGTGTGTGGAAGAGATTTGCCTCTGTTTCCATCTTTGATGAATCTGTTTATCTTATTGAAAAATACAGCATGCACTTGTCACCTAGAGCAGCGGTGTCAAACTAAAGGCCCGGGGGCCAAATGCGGCCCGCGACTATATTTCATGTGGCCACGCAAGATCTTGCAAAGAATATAATATGTTTACTATATGGTTGAATGCCGCTTTACAGAAGCACGTTGTCCATAAACTACATGTCCCACAATGCATCTTATTTTGTGACGTGCGCACTGAAAGAGACTTGCAATTATTTGCCCAAGACTTCTGCTTTTCAGACATTAATTATGAAGTTATTTCCCTATCCAATAATAATCCAATGCAGAGGCAATAATGTAATATAATACATTATTTTATATATATGATATATTTAAATATGTATTTATATATAGTCTTAAAGTTTTGAACTGGCTTTTAATAATAGTTGAACATAACACTTTGAAATTTGTATGTGTTTACTTTTTATATGTATCGATAGTTACTTTTTATCTTATTTTGTATTATTGTTTTATTATTTGACTCCTATTGTGTTATTATATATTTGTTCCCTGTGCAGCACTTTGGTCAACTGAGGTTAAATATTTTATATAAATAAATAAAGATTGAGATTGAAAGTTACGACCGGCCCTTTGAGTGTAACCATAATGCTGACGTGGCCCACGATGAAACTGAGTTGGACCCCCCCGCCCTAGAGGACTCGATGCAAAGGAAAAACTGGCACAAATCCACGGCTCCACGTCTTCTACCTTCTTCTGGACATCGCATTTTTGGCGAGACGTTGGAAGTAAAATTAGGTGAATGTAAAAGGGGACATTCAATATATATATGAATGCTGTGTTGTTTACGTTCTTATTGGCTGGTTTCTCTGTGTTATAGCTCAATATGATTTAAGGGGCGAGCAGATAAGAAGCACACACATTTGAGTATAAAGTTTAGACACATTAAAGAGGACCTATTGTGCCTTTTGGGGGGTTTCCCTCTCCTGTAGTTTGTTGTATACCACACTGCCCCCCCCCCCCCCCCTGCCTGAAACACCTCCATTAGACTCCTTTGTTTACTTACTGACATCATGTTACACTCACGCTTCTATTGGCCTAGCGCTCCAACACATTATACGTGATAGGCTAAGGGGCGGGACATCTCTAAGCGGTTGACCAATCACAACAGAGCCGGCCAGCTAACCAATCCGAGCACACTGGGCTCTGGTTTCAGACAGAGGGTGAAAAGAGGTGCTGCAGCACAGGCAGTATGAGAACAAGAAAGAGCTTATTGAACATTAAAGCATGGAGTGTCTTACAAACGTCTGTGAGTACGTCTTTGTTATTGGGCCTTACAAAGATGGTGCCGCAGATTGGCCCCTTCGATGTTCTGGTGCGCTCTGTTTTGTTTCGTCTTGTCTTGTGCGTTAATTCAGTCTGTACACTGAACTCTTTCACCAGGGAAGAGCTCCTAAGCATTAGAGAAACAACTTCAGCGGATTACTTCCCACTTTTCTCTGTTCTTCCGTGGAATTACTGGAAATTCTCGTAAAAGGTAGCTTTACCTGCATCCGAGCACTCAAACGCCACAGGAGAGGCAAACGGGCCGGGACACTGGTCGCTCCGGAGCCGCGGAATTCGCACGCCGCTACCCGGAATATTTCTCTCCAACGTTCCATAAGCAATGAACTGGACGAGCTTCAGCTACTGGTTAGTAGTAACAGAGACTTTTGGTTTATGGATAGATGGATGGATAGATAGAGAGATAGATAGAGAGATAGAGAGATAGATGGATGGATAGATGGATAGATAGATCGATAGGGTAAAAACAATTTCTATAAAAACCTGTCTGAAAATGAGCTGATCAGATTTTGGCCACTCTGTGATGTCATAACGATGTTTTGGTCTTGTGTAACCATTAGCCAATCAGCAACAAGGTAACCCCCCCCCCCCCCCCCCCCCCTTATCACCTGAATCTCCTCCTAGAGCACCATTGAGTTCTTTGTAACCAAATGTCTCTCAGAGGGGCGTGGGGAGGGGCTCCTTATTTTCATCTAAAGTAACAGACAGAGAATCAGCACTTTGGAAACAGGGCTGAAACAGAGGGGGTTATGGGTAATGCTGCAATGATTTGTTTGGTGATTGGAGCCAAACACTTCAGAGACATGATTGTTCTGAGTTAAAGAAACAAACCAGACCAACAGAGTCTGAAATAAAACCTGCATGTTCTGCCGGGGTTAGAAAATAAACTCGGAGGATGATTGCAGAGATAATGAGGAAGAGAGAAAACTTCATCAGCTTCTAGACAAGTCTTTAAGTCCAAGTCGAGTCCTACAAAGTTTTCTATCCGATTCATGCTCATATTTGGCCCTTGAGGTCAAAAGGTAAAGTCTGAGTCACTTTGGTCATGCCAGAGTTGATTTCCATTGTGCATGTCAGATTCCAGGGTCACTTTCAAGTCACTGAGTTAAAGAGTAACTTAAACCCAGACATTAGAAACGTCCTGCTCGCACTGAACATGGAGGGTTTGTAAATGTTTAGACCCACAGAGTCTGAAATAAAACCTGCATGTTCTGCTGGGGTTCAAACAGAAACTCTCTGACACCTCAGACCGTCTGACACTGAGCGGAGGAGGTTAACTTCGTAGAGGGATAATGGAGAAGAGAGAACACTTCATCAGCTTCTAGACAAATCCTTAGGTCCAAGTCGAGTCCTGCTAAATGTTCTATTCGATTCATGCTTATGTTCGGTGTAAAGACCAGCATCCTCCTCTGTGACCTTCTTTATAACCAGAGAACAGTCATGTCTGGTTTAGCTTTGGCTTCTTTGTGAATCTGCCCGTCTTCAAACAGCATCACTGAGCTGCTTAAATCACTGAAGGTCCTAGGTAGCACTCTCACACTCATCCTGATCATGGAGCACATTGTCAAAAGGCAAAGTGACTTCATCTCCAGCTCTAAGACAATGCGGAAGTGACCTTTCACACCAGCAGCTACAGAAGTTTGAAAATGTATCTCTGTGAGAGTTTGGTTTCCAAGAGTTCACTAAAGTCACCACGTTACAAACACAACTCATCATTCTCAGTTAAAGGAACAGTACGTAGTAAAGTACCGTTAGTGATATTAGAACTGTTTTATTTAAAGTGTTCTCTGCGTCCTCACCTGGAAAGTGGAGCAGCAGCATCAGGAATGAAGACATCACGATCCTTCTGAATTCAGACATCGAGCTTCTCTCTCGGTCTCTGGCTCTCGACTGTCAGAGTCTCTAACCTGCTGCTTCTTTAACAAGAACTCAGCACCTGCTTCCTGTGTAGGAGCCATGAAACGTGTACAGTAATGTGTTTTGTTTTAATATAAGATATCAGTTTGATCACTATTGATTGGCTGGCTTGGTCACATGGATATGCACGGTGTGTGGAAGAGAGGGTGACACAGGGCCGTTGTACTTTTTGTTGACCGCAAGATTTATGATTGCTTTGATTATTATTACAATGTCTACGTCTGATCACGGAGCTTTCTCCATTAAACTACATCACAATTCAACAGAGTTTTGATCTCAGCAAGTACTCTTTTTTAGCGTGTCATAGAATATCAAACAGGCCCGGCCTCAGTGTTATATAGGTTTGTATTCATGTAACTGGTCTGCAAAGACTACAATCCCTGTGCTTTTCAAACCTGAACATCAGCAGGAGAGGACTCTTTAAAGTAGAGACACTACATACTGATATACACCTGAACATCAGCAGGAGAGGACTCTTTAAAGTAGAGACACTACATACTGATATACACCTGAACATCAGCAGGAGAGGACTCTTTAAAGTAGAGACACTACATACTGATATACACCTGAACATCAGCAGGAGAGGACTCTTTAAAGTAGAGACACTACATACTGATACACACCTGAACATCAGCAGGAGAGGACTCTTTAAAGTAGAGACACTACATACTGATATACACCTGAACATCAGCAGGAGAGGACTCTTTAAAGTAGAGACACTACATACTGATATACACCTGAACATCAGCAGGAGAGGACTCTTTAAAGTAGAGACACTACATACTGATATACACCTGAACATCAGCAGGAGAGGACTCTTTAAAGTAGAGACACTACATACTGATACACACCTGAACATCAGCAGGAGAGGACTCTTTAAAGTAGAGACACTACATACTGATATACACCTGAACATCAGCAGGAGAGGACTCTTTAAAGTAGAGACACTACATACTGATATACACCTGAACATCAGCAGGAGAGGACTCTTTAAAGTAGAGACACTACATACTGATATACACCTGAACATCAGCAGGAGAGGACTCTTTAAAGTAGAGACACTACATACTGATATACACCTGAACATCAGCAGGAGAGGACTCTTTAAAGTAGAGACACTACATACTGATACACACCTGAACATCAGCAGGAGAGGACTCTTTAAAGTAGAGACACTACATACTGATATACACCTGAACATCAGCAGGAGAGGACTCTTTAAAGTAGAGACACTACATACTGATATACACCTGAACATCAGCAGGAGAGGACTCTTTAAAGTAGAGACACTACATACTGATATACACCTGAACATCAGCAGGAGAGGACTCTTTAAAGTAGAGACACTACATACTGATATACACCTGAACATCAGCAGGAGAGGACTCTTTAAAGTAGAGACACTACATACTGATATACACCTGAACATCAGCAGGAGAGGACTCTTTAAAGTAGAGACACTACATACTGATATACACCTGAACATCAGCAGGAGAGGACTCTTTAAAGTAGAGACACTACATACTGATATACACCTGAACATCAGCAGGAGAGGACTCTTTAAAGTAGAGACACTACATACTGATATACACCTGAACATCAGCAGGAGAGGACTCTTTAAAGTAGAGACACTACATACTGATATCACACCTGAACATCAGCAGGAGAGGACTCTTTAAAGTAGAGACACTACATACTGATATACACCTGAACATCAGCAGGAGAGGACTCTTTAAAGTAGAGACACTACATACTGATATACACCTGAACATCAGCAGGAGAGGACTCTTTAAAGTAGAGACACTACATACTGATATACACCTGAACATCAGCAGGAGAGGACTCTTTAAAGTAGAGACACTACATACTGATATACACCTGAACATCAGCAGGAGAGGACTCTTTAAAGTAGAGACACTACATACTGATATACACCTGAACATCAGCAGGAGAGGACTCTTTAAAGTAGAGACACTACATACTGATATACACCTGAACATCAGCAGGAGAGGACTCTTTAAAGTAGAGACACTACATACTGATATACACCTGAACATCAGCAGGAGAGGACTCTTTAAAGTAGAGACACTACATACTGATATACACCTGAACATCAGCAGGAGAGGACTCTTTAAAGTAGAGACACTACATACTGATATACACCTGAACATCAGCAGGAGAGGACTCTTTAAAGTAGAGACACTACATACTGATATACACCTGAACATCAGCAGGAGAGGACTCTTTAAAGTAGAGACACTACATACTGATACACACCTGAACATCAGCAGGAGAGGACTCTTTAAAGTAGAGACACTACATACTGATATACACCTGAACATCAGCAGGAGAGGACTCTTTAAAGTAGAGACACTACATACTGATATACACCTGAACATCAGCAGGAGAGGACTCTTTAAAGTAGAGACACTACATACTGATATACACCTGGACATCAGCAGGAGAGGACTCTTTAAAGTAGAGACACTACATACTGATATACACCTGAACATCAGCAGGAGAGGACTCTTTAAAGTAGAGACACTACATACTGATATACACCTGAACATCAGCAGGAGAGGACTCTTTAAAGTAGAGACTACTATACTGATATACACCTGAACATGAGCAGGAGAGGACTCTTTAAAGTAGAGACACTACATACTGATATACACCTGAACATCAGCAGGAGAGGACTCTTTAAAGTAGAGACACTACATACTGATATACACCTGAACATCAGCAGGGGGGACTCTTTAAAGTAGAGACACTACATACTGATATACACCTGAACATCAGCAGGAGAGGACTCTTTAAAGTAGAGACACTACATACTGATAACACCTGAACATCAGCAGGAGAGGACTCTTTAAAGTAGAGACACTACATACTGATAAACACCTGAACATCAGCAGGAGAGGACTCTTTAAAGTAGAGACACTACATACTGATATACACCTGAACATCAGCAGGAGAGGACTCTTTAAAGTAGAGACACTACATACTGATATACACCTGAACATCAGCAGGAGAGGACTCTTTAAAGTACAGACACTACATACTGATATACACCTGAACATCAGCAGGAGAGGACTCTTTAAAGTAGAGACACTACATACTGATAAACACCTGAACATCAGCAGGAGAGGACTCTTTAAAGTAGAGACACTATATACTGATATACACCTGAACATCAGCAGGAGAGGACTCTTTAAAGTAGAGACACTACATACTGATAAACACCTGAACATCAGCAGGAGAGGACTCTTTAAAGTAGAGGCAATACATACTGATATACACCTGGACATCAGCAGGAGAGGACTCTTTAAAGTAGAGACACTACATACTGATAAACACCTGAACATCAGCAGGAGAGGACTCTTTAAAGTAGAGACACTATATACTGATATACACCTGAACATCAGCAGGAGAGGACTCTTTAAAGTAGAGACACTACATACTGATATACACCTGAACATCAGCAGGAGAGGACTCTTTAAAGTAGAGACACTACATACTGATAACACCTGAACATCAGCAGGAGAGGACTCTTTAAAGTAGAGACACTACATACTGATATACACCTGAACATCAGCAGGAGAGGACTCTTTAAAGTAGAGACACTACATACTGATAAACACCTGAACATCAGCAGGAGAGGACTCTTTAAAGTAGAGACACTATATACTGATATACACCTGAACATCAGCAGGAGAGGACTCTTTAAAGTAGAGACACTACATACTGATATACACCTGAACATCAGCAGGAGAGGACTCTTTAAAGTAGAGGCAATACATATAGGCCATAAGGTGAACCCTGTTATCGTTTCATCCCGCTCCACAGAAGTGGAACTACATAATCTTTAGTTCATAAAAAAGAACGAGTCATGCTTATCCACCAAAAAAAAGTTTGTCGCTAAAATTCCTGTCAATTCTTCTAGGCACGTAATTATTGGCTGAACTAGTCCCTTCAAAGCGTAATAATATCTTGGTCAAAAGTAGTGCCACGGTTCGTCACGTGATCGTGCTACACCAATTGGGTAGCTGCATATTGTCAACAGAAGTGAAAGATGGCCGCCTACATGGTTACGCTAAACCAGACCAAATGGATTCTAAACAGTGCTGTATGCTTATTTTATGTCATGTTTTGTCATATGTCTTAATTAGGGCTGTCAAGTTAACGCGTTAATAACGCGTTAACGCAAAAAAAATTAACGCCACTAATTATTTTAACGCGATTAACGCATGTGTATTTTTTTTTCTCCCTCGGCCGCCCCGTAGTTTCAGAGCGCATCGAGTTTAAAATACCATCTACAAGCTGATAATGACAGCCCCGCTCCTGCCGTCCGCTTGTGGCAGACCACACTTCCACGCTCACCGGCAGGCACTGGCTGGCCATCGGGAGGACCGGGAGGGTGTGTGTATGTGTGGCCCGAGCGAGCGAGAGAGAGACCTTACGTGCATTGTTGTTGTTAGCATCTGGTGCTAGCTAGCTGCGCTAACGGATATAAGGAGCTGTTTAAATGAAAACAGAGGAGTGACATTTCGCCACAACTGCGCCGAGCACTTGACTTTATGCAGGAAGCCAGACAGTGGAACATTGTACGAGAAGTCAGCACACTCAGCACGGATAGTGCGCAACATGATTGCAGCGTCCAGGCAGCTCCCGTTCGAGCATATGCCTTGAGTTGCACATAGCTCCAACGATCCAACACACACACACACACACACACACACACACACACACACACACACACACACACACACACACACACACACACACACACACACACACACACACACACACACACACACACACACACACACACACACACACACACACACACACACACACACACACACACACACACACACACACACACACACACACACACACACACACACGGCAGTGTGTAATGCTTGCAATAGAATCAACAGGAAATTGAGACATCTAGAAAGAGTTGTGGTGTATCTGCCTCTGCCATCATGGATGGAAGACTTTTTCCACACAGTAGTGTATTATTGTATGAGAGGTTGAATTGAGGCGAATATTTGTAATGTTCAGAGGTTGTTGCGTTTAATATTCATGAGAATATTTGTCATTGTTCAAATGATAATAAACATTAGCATAAAGCATATTTGTCCACTCATATGTTGATATGAGTATTAAAAACTTGAAAAATATTCCTCTCAGGTACATTTAGAACAGATCAAAAATGTGCGATTAATTTGCGATTAATCGCGATTAACTATGGACAATCATGCGATTAATCGCGATTAAATATTTTAATCGACTGACAGCCCTAGTCTTAATACATCACTAAGTCCGAGGTATTTGCGTTATATACGCGGTATTTGTGAGAGGTAAAAGAAAGTCATTTGCTGTTGCATGTGAGAAAGATGACTACCGTAAGGCTTTTAGAAGTTTAGGTACTAACTTTAACTTGGAGCAATCAACATTTGCACTTCTTTGCCGGTATGTATGTCACCTATATGATCAGCCAGCAGCCGAAAATGTAAATGATGCTAGGTACAAGGCTTTCTGTATGGCATCATCGGCCTTGCCAGAATGAAGCATTCCCCCTACTCCTGATGCCCTCCATCAGCACTGCAAAAGGGCAAATTACCAGGCAGCAATAATGAGGTCCTGTCTCAAAAGAGAAATAAATGCTCCATCACCTGCTGGATATGGTTGGGAAATAGAGGATGGGAACTTACACGTCACCTGGATGACAAGAAATCCTGCCCCTGACAGTGTGTTGAATGTGATGCACTGCAGCTGCAAAGAGTCTGCCTGTGAGAAAGGCAGATGTTCATGCTTCTCTGCAGGACTCTGTTGCACAGACTTATGTCGTTGCTCAAATTGTGCAAATAAAAAAGAAACAGAGGAAGAGAACGATGACTGCCCTGACACTGACAGTGAGGAATAGGAGTGTCCTTATTCTGTTTTGTACTGTTTTCTATGTCATACCTTTTATATTTGTAATAAATCTCGTTTTTATGGTTCATCAGTGTTGTTTTCATTTGTGGAGGGATGAATGAGTAAAAAATTAATCAATGGACATTGGTATAAGTACTGCATTTTATTGATCTAAATTACTTAACGTAACAAGTTAACCTTCTTCTTGGACGCAGCTATGTATGAAATCAAGTCATGTTTATTTTAAGAGTGCATTTAACGTGTACAGGGTAACAATAACAACAGACAGACAAAAAGTCCTCAGTCTAATGGAATAATCCACGAGCTCAGCCAATGAACCTAGCGATGCGAACATGGTAGTCCAGCAATGTTGTTGTAGCTGGAGTTGGCTGATAAACGCTGCTAGCCAATGTTGATTCGATGGTCAACTCTGTTCCCAGATAGTAAAACCTCTCACAAATACCGCGTATATAACGCAAATACCTCGGACTTAGTGATGTATTAAGACATATGACAAAACATGACATAAAACAAGCATACAGCACTGTTTAGAATCCATTTGGTCTGGTTTAGCGTAACCATGTAGGCGGCCATCTTTCACTTCTGTTGACAATATGCAGCTACCCAATTGGTGTAGCACGATCACGTGACGAACCGTGGCACTACTTTTGACCAAGATATTATTACGCTTTGAAGGGACTAGTTCAGCCAATAATTACGTGCCTAGAAGAATTGACAGGAATTTTAGCGACAAACTTTTTTTTGGTGGATAAGCATGACTCGTTCTTTTTTATGAACTAAAGATTGTGTAGTTCCACTTCTGTGGAGCGGGATTTCTTTTCTAAAGGACTTTTCGAGGTTCACCTTGCGGCCTAATACTGATATACACCTGGACATCAGCAGGAGAGGACTGTTTAAAGTAGAGACACTACATACTGATATACACCTGGACATCAGCAGGAGAGGACTGTTTAAAGTAGAGACACTACATACTGATATACACGTGGACATCAGCAGGAGAGGACTGTTTAAAGTAGAGACACTACATACTGATATACACCTGGACATCAGCAGGAGAGGACTGTTTAAAGTAGAGACACTACATACTGATATACACCTGGACATCAGCAGGAGAGGACTGTTTAAAGTAGAGACACTACATACTGATATACACCTGAACATCAGCAGGAGAGGACTGTTTAAAGTAGAGACACTACATACTGATATACACCTGGACATCAGCAGGAGAGGACTGTTTAAAGTAGAGACACTACATACTGATATACACCTGGACATCAGCAGGAGAGGACTCTTTAAAGTAGAGACACTACATACTGATAAACACCTGAACATCAGCAGGAGAGGACTGTTTAAAGTAGAGACACTACATACTGATATACACCTGGACATCAGCAGGAGAGGACTGTTTAAAGTAGAGACACTACATACTGATATACACCTGGACATCAGCAGGAGAGGACTGTTTAAAGTAGAGACACTACATACTGATATACACCTGAACATCAGCAGGAGAGGACTCTTTAAAGTAGAGACACTACATACTGATATACACCTGGACATCAGCAGGAGAGGACTCTTTAAAGTAGAGACACTACATACTGATATACACCTGAACATCAGCAGGAGAGGACTCTTTAAAGTAGAGACACTACATACTGATATACACCTGAACATCAGCAGGAGAGGACTCTTTAAAGTAGAGACACTACATACTGATATACACCTGGACATCAGCAGGAGAGGACTCTTTAAAGTAGAGACACTACGTACTGATATACACCTGAACATCAGCAGGAGAGGACTGTTTAAAGTAGAGACACTACATACTGATATACACCTGGACATCAGCAGGAGAGGACTGTTTAAAGTAGAGACACTACATACTGATATACACCTGAACATCAGCAGGAGAGGACTCTTTAAAGTAGAGACACTACATACTGATATACACCTGGACATCAGCAGGAGAGGACTGTTTAAAGTAGAGACACTACATACTGATATACACCTGAACATCAGCAGGAGAGGACTCTTTAAAGTAGAGACACTACATACTGATATACACCTGGACATCAGCAGGAGAGGACTCTTTAAAGTAGAGACACTACGTACTGATATACACCTGAACATCAGCAGGAGAGGACTGTTTAAAGTAGAGACACTACATACTGATATACACGTGGACATCAGCAGGAGAGGACTGTTTAAAGTAGAGACACTACATACTGATATACACCTGGACATCAGCAGGAGAGGACTGTTTAAAGTAGAGACACTACATACTGATATACACCTGGACATCAGCAGGAGAGGACTGTTTAAAGTAGAGACACTACATACTGATATACACCTGAACATCAGCAGGAGAGGACTGTTTAAAGTAGAGACACTACATACTGATATACACCTGGACATCAGCAGGAGAGGACTGTTTAAAGTAGAGACACTACATACTGATATACACCTGGACATCAGCAGGAGAGGACTCTTTAAAGTAGAGACACTACATACTGATAAACACCTGAACATCAGCAGGAGAGGACTGTTTAAAGTAGAGACACTACATACTGATATACACCTGGACATCAGCAGGAGAGGACTGTTTAAAGTAGAGACACTACATACTGATATACACCTGGACATCAGCAGGAGAGGACTGTTTAAAGTAGAGACACTACATACTGATATACACCTGAACATCAGCAGGAGAGGACTCTTTAAAGTAGAGACACTACATACTGATATACACCTGGACATCAGCAGGAGAGGACTCTTTAAAGTAGAGACACTACATACTGATATACACCTGAACATCAGCAGGAGAGGACTCTTTAAAGTAGAGACACTACATACTGATATACACCTGAACATCAGCAGGAGAGGACTCTTTAAAGTAGAGACACTACATACTGATATACACCTGGACATCAGCAGGAGAGGACTCTTTAAAGTAGAGACACTACAGTACTGATATACACCTGAACATCAGCAGGAGAGGACTGTTTAAAGTAGAGACACTACATACTGATATACACCTGGACATCAGCAGGAGAGGACTGTTTAAAGTAGAGACACTACATACTGATATACACCTGAACATCAGCAGGAGAGGACTCTTTAAAGTAGAGACACTACATACT
This sequence comes from Pogonophryne albipinna, assembly GCA_028583405.1. Classification (NCBI taxonomy): domain Eukaryota; kingdom Metazoa; phylum Chordata; class Actinopteri; order Perciformes; family Artedidraconidae; genus Pogonophryne; species Pogonophryne albipinna. The sequence goes on from JAPTMU010000093.1 coordinate 475,125, forward strand.
GATATACACCTGGACATCAGCAGGAGAGGACTGTTTAAAGTAGAGACACTACATACTGATATACACCTGAACATCAGCAGGAGAGGACTCTTTAAAGTAGAGACACTACATACTGATAACACCTGAACATCAGCAGGAGAGGACTCTTTAAAGTAGAGACACTACATACTGATATACACCTGAACATCAGCAGGAGAGGACTCTTTAAAGTAGAGACACTACATACTGATAAACACCTGAACATCAGCAGGAGAGGACTCTTTAAAGTAGAGACACTACATACTGATATACACCTGAACATCAGCAGGAGAGGACTCTTTAAAGTAGAGACACTACATACTGATAAACACCTGAACATCAGCAGGAGAGGACTCTTTAAAGTAGAGGCACTACATACTGATATACACCTGGACATCAGCAGGAGAGGACTGCTTTAAAGTAGAGACACTACATACTGATATACACCTGAACATCAGCAGGAGAGGACTCTTTAAAGTAGAGACACTACATACTGATATACACCTGAACATCAGCAGGAGAGGACTCTTTAAAGTAGAGACACTACATACTGATATACACCTGAACAATCAGCAGGAGAGGACTCTTTAAAGTAGAGACACTACATACTGATATACACCTGAACATCAGCAGGAGAGGACTCTTTAAAGTAGAGACACTACATACTGATTATACACCTGAACATCAGCAGGAGAGGACTCTTTAAAGTAGAGACACTACATACTGATATAACACCTGAACATCAGCAGGAGAGGACTGCTTTAAAGTAGAGACACTACATACTGATATACACCTGGACATCAGCAGGAGGACTGTTTAAAGTAGAGACACTACATCTGATATACACCTGAACCTTTAAAGTAGACACTACATACTGATATACACCTGAACATCAGCAGGAGAGGACGTTTTAAAGTAGAGACACTACATACTGATATACACCTGAACATCAGCAGGAGAGGACTCTTTAAAGTAGAGACACTACATACTGATAATACACCTGAACATAGCAGGAGAGGACTCTTTAAAGTAGAGGACACTACATACTGATATACACCTGAACATCAGCAGGAGAGGACTCTTTAAAGTAGAGACACTACATACTGATAAACACCTGAACATCAGCAGGAGAGGACTCTTTAAAGTAGAGACACTACATACTGATATACACCTGAACATCAGCAGGAGAGGACTCTTTAAAGTAGAGACACTACATACTGATATACACCTGAACATCAGCAGGAGAGGACTGCTTTAAAGTAGAGACACTACATACTGATATACACCTGGACATCAGCAGGAGAGGACTGTTTAAAGTAGAGACACTACATACTGATATACACCTGAACATCAGCAGGAGAGGACTGTTTAAAGTAGAGACACTACATACTGATATACACCTGAACATCAGCAGGAGAGGACTGCTTTAAGTAGAGACACTACATACTGATATACACCTGAACATCAGCAGGAGAGGACTCTTTAAAGTAGAGACACTACATACTGATATACACCTGAACATCAGCAGGAGAGGACTCTTTAAAGTAGAGGACACTACATACTGATATACACCTGAACATCAGCAGGAGAGGACTCTTTAAAGTAGAGACACTACATACTGATATACACCTGAACATCAGCAGGAGAGGACTCTTTAAAGTAGAGACACTACATACTGATATACACCTGACATCAGCAGGAGAGGACTCTTTAAAGTAGAGACACTACATACTGATATACACCTGAACATCAGCAGGAGAGGACTGCTTTAAAGTAGAGACACTACATACTGATATACACCTGGACATCAGCAGGAGAGGACTGTTAAAGTAGAGACACTACATACTGATATACACCTGAACATCAGCAGGAGAGGACTCTTTTAAAGTAGAGACACTACATACTGATATACACCTGAACATCAGCAGGAGAGGACTCTTTAAAGTAGAGACACTACATACTGATATACACCTGAACATCAGCAGGAGAGGACTCTTTAAAGTAGAGACACTACATACTGATATACACCTGAACATCAGCAGGAGAGGACTCTTTAAAGTAGAGACACTACATACTGATATACACCTGAACATCAGCAGGAGAGGACTCTTTAAAGTAGAGACACTACATACTGATATACACCTGAACATCAGCAGGAGAGGACTCTTTAAAGTAGAGACACTACATACTGATATACACCTGAACATCAGCAGGAGAGGACTCTTTAAAGTAGAGGACACTACATACTGATATACACCTGGACATCAGCAGGAGAGGACTGTTTAAAGTAGAGACACTACATACTGATATACACCTGGACATCAGCAGGAGAGGACTGTTTAAAGTAGAGACACTACATACTGATATACACCTGAACATCAGCAGGAGAGGACTCTTTAAAGTAGAGACACTACATACGATATACACCTGAACATCAGCAGGAGAGGACTCGTTAAAGTAGAGACACTACATACTGATATACACCTGAACATCAGCAGGAGAGGACTCTTTAAAGTAGAGACACTAATACTGATATACACCTGAAACATCAGCAGGAGAGGACTCTTTAAAAGTAGAGCACTACATACTGATATACACCTGAACATCAGCAGGAGAGGACTCTTTAAAGTAGAGACACTACATACTGATAAACACCTGAACATCAGCAGGAGAGGACTGTTAAAGTAGAGACACTACATACTGATATACACCTGAACATCAGCAGGAGAGGACTCTTTAAAGTAGAGACACTACATACTGATAACACCTGAACATCAGCAGGAGAGGACTGTTTAAAGTAGAGACACTACATACTGATATACACTGACATCAGCAGGAGAGGACTCTTTAAAGTAGAGACACTACATACTGATATACACCTGACATCAGCAGGAGAGGACTCTTTAAAGTAGAGACACTACATACTGATATACACCTGAACATCAGCAGGAGAGGACTCTTTAAAGTAGAGACACTACATACTGATATACACCTGAACATCAGCAGGAGAGGACTGTTTAAAGTAGAGACACTACATACTGATATACACCTGAACATCAGCAGGAGAGGACTCTTTAAAGTAGAGACACTACATACTGATATACACCTGAACATCAGCAGGAGAGGACTCTTTAAAGTAGAGACACTACATACTGATAAACACCTGAACATCAGCAGGAGAGGACTGTTTAAAGTAGAGACACTACATACTGATATACACCTGGACATCAGCAGGAGAGGACTGTTTAAAGTAGAGACACTACATACTGATATACACCTGGACATCAGCAGGAGAGGACTGTTTAAAGTAGAGACACTACATACTGATATACACCTGGACATCAGCAGGAGAGGACTGTTTAAAGTAGAGACACTACATACTGATATACACCTGGACATCAGCAGGAGAGGACTGTTTAAAGTAGAGACACTACATACTGATATACACCTGGACATCAGCAGGAGAGGACTGTTTAAAGTAGAGACACTACATACTGATATACACCTGAACATCAGCAGGAGAGGACTCTTTAAAGTAGAGACACTACATACTGATAAAACACCTGAACATCAGCAGGAGAGGACTCTTTAAAGTAGAGACACTACATACTGATATACACCTGAACATCAGCAGGAGAGGACTCTTTAAAGTAGAGACACTACATACTGATAAACACCTGAACATCAGCAGGAGAGGACTCTTTAAAGTAGAGACACTATATACTGATATACACCTGAACATCAGCAGGAGAGGACTCTTTAAAGTAGAGACACTACATACTGATAAACACCTGAACATCAGCAGGAGAGGACTCTTTAAAGTAGAGGCAATACATACTGATATACACCTGGACATCAGCAGGAGAGGACTGTTTAAAGTAGAGACACTACATACTGATATACACCTGAACATCAGCAGGAGAGGACTCTTTAAAGTAGAGACACTACATACTGATATACACCTGAACATCAGCAGGAGAGGACTCTTTAAAGTAGAGGCAATACATACTGATATACACCTGAACATTAGCAGGAGAGGACTCTTTAAAGTAGAGACACTACATACTGATAAACACCTGAACATTAGCAGGAGAGGACTCTTTAAAGTAGAGACACTACATACTGATATACACCTGAACATCAGCAGGAGAGGACTCTTTAAAGTAGAGACACTACATACTGATAAACACCTGAACATCAGCAGGAGAGGACTGTTTAAAGTAGAGACACTACATACTGATATACACCTGGACATCAGCAGGAGAGGACTGTTTAAAGTAGAGACACTACATACTGATATACACCTGGACATCAGCAGGAGAGGACTGTTTAAAGTAGAGACACTACATACTGATATACACCTGGACATCAGCAGAGAGGACTGTTTAAAGTAGAGACACTACATACTGATATACACCTGGACATCAGCAGGAGAGGACTGTTTAAAGTAGAGACACTACATACTGATATACACCTGGACATCAGCAGGAGAGGACTGTTAAAGTAGAGACACTACATACTGATATACACCTGAACATCAGCAGGAGGGACTCTTTAAAGTAGAGACACTACATACTGATAAACACCTGAACATCAGCAGGAGAGGACTCTTTAAAGTAGAGACACTACATACTGATATACACCTGAACATCAGCAGGAGAGGACTCTTTAAATAGAGACACTACATACTGATATACACCTGAACATCAGCAGGAGAGGACTCTTTAAAGTAGAGACACTACATACTGATAAACACCTGAACATCAGCAGGAGAGGACTCTTTAAAGTAGAGACACTACATACTGATATACACCTGAACATCAGCAGGAGGACTCTTTAAAGTAGAGACACTACATACTGATAAACACCTGAACATCAGCAGGAGAGGACTCTTTAAAGTAGAGACACTACATACTGATATACACCTGAACATCAGCAGGAGAGGACTCTTTAAAGTAGAGACACTACATACTGATATACACCTGAACGTCAGCAGGAGAGGACTCTTTAAAGTAGAGACACTACATACTGATATACACCTGAACATCAGCAGGAGAGGACTCTTTAAAGTAGAGGTACTACATACTGATATACACCTGAACATCAGCAGGAGAGGACTCTTTAAAGTAGAGACACTACATACTGATAAACACCTGAATATCAGCAGGAGAGGACTCTTTAAAGTAGAGACACTACATACTGATATACACCTGAACATCAGCAGGAGAGGACTCTTTAAAGTAGAGACACTACATACTGATATACACCTGAACACCAGCAGGAGAGGACTCTTTAAAGTAGAGACACTACATACTGATATACACCTGAACATCAGCAGGAGAGGACTCTTTAAAGTAGAGACACTACATACTGATATACACCTGAACATCAGCAGGAGAGGACTCTTTAAAGTAGAGGCACTACATACTGATATACACCTGAACATCAGCAGGAGAGGACTCTTTAAAGTAGAGGCACTACATACTGATATACACCTGAACATCAGCAGGAGAGGACTCTTTAAAGTAGAGACACTACATACTGATATACACCTGAACATCAGCAGGAGAGGACTCTTTAAAGTAGAGACACAACATACTGATACACCTGAACATCAGCAGGAGAGGACTCTTTAAAGTAGAGACCTACATACTGATATACACCTGAACATCAGCAGGAGAGGACTCTTTAAAGTAGAGACACTACATACTGATATACACCTGAACATCAGCAGGAGAGGACTCTTTAAAGTAGAGACACTACATACTGATATACATCTGAACATCAGCAGGAGAGGACTCTTTAAAGTAGAGACACTACATACTGATATACACCTGAACATCAGCAGGAGAGGACTCTTTAAAGTAGAGACACTACATACTGATATACACCTGAACATCAGCAGGAGAGGACTCTTTAAAGTAGAGACACTACATACTGATATACACCTGAACATCAGCAGGAGAGAACTCTTTTGCCCATAGTTCTACATATTTACACAAAAATGATGATGGAAAATAACTTTCTGTTTTCTGATGTTTAATCTTGAAGAAAAACATGAATATTAATATACATTAATATGAAAAGTGAATATTTTTTTGAATGTTCCAGTCAATTTGGTGTCTGATGTACTATTAATAAATGTCACTTTCTCCATAAAACAGATTTTCAAAGCATCTGAAATAAGAGCAGCGTGGCTCAAACAGCTTTACTGTAAAGGGAACAATGAGTGAAAACGTTCTGCATTTAGGTTTTAATTTTTGGGGGTGTATCTGAAGTATTCCACTCAGTGTTTTGGCAGATCTAACAGTGTGTATCTGAAGTATTTCACTCAGTGTTTTGGCAGATCTAACAGTGTGTATCTGAAGTATTTCACTCAGTGTTTTAGCAGATCTAACAGTGTGTATCTGAAGTATTCCACTCAGTGTTTTAGCAGATCTAACAGTGTGTATCTGAAGTATTCCACTCAGTGTTTTGGCAGATCTAACAGTGTGTATCTGAAGTATTTCACTCAGTGTTTTGGCAGATCTAACAGTGTGTATCTGAAGTATTTCACTCAGTGTTTTGGCAGATATAACAGTGTGTATCTGAAGTATTTCACTCATGTTTTTGGCAGATCTAACAGTGTGTATCTGAAGTATTCCACTCAGTGTTTTAGCAGATCTAACAGTGTGTATCTGAAGTATTTCACTCAGTGTTTTAGCAGATCTAACAGTGTGTATCTGAAGTATTTCACTCAGTGTTTTGGCAGATCTAACAGTGTGTATCTGAAGTATTCCCACTCCAGCTGTTTTGGCCGATCTAACTGTGTATCTGAAGTATTCCACTCAGCTGGTTTTGGCAGCAGATCTAACCGGTCGTGTTTTTGTGTATCTGAAGTTCTTCACACTCAAGTGTTTTGGCCGATCTAACAGGTGTGTATACTGGAAGATTCCACTCAGTGGCTTTTTGGCCAGATCTAAACAGTGTGTATCTGCAGTATTTCACTCAGTGTTTTGGCAGATCTAACAGTGTGTATCTGAAGTATTTCACTCAGTGTTTTAGCAGACTAACAGGTGTATCTGAAGTATTTCCACTCAGTGTTTTGGCAGATCTAACAGTGTGTATCTGAAGTATTTCACTCAGTGTTTTGGCAGATCTAACAGTGTGTATCTGAAGTATTCCACTCAGTGTTTTAGCAGATCTAACAGTGTGTATCTATAGTATTTCACTCAGTGTTTTGGCAGATATAACAGTGTGTATCTGAAGTATTTCACTCAGTGTTTTGGCAGATCTAACAGTGTGTATCTGAAGTATTTCACTCAGTGTTTTGGCAGATCTAACAGTGTGTATCTGAAGTATTTCACTCAGTGTTTTGGCAGATCTAACAGTGTGTATCTGAAGTATTCCACTCAGTGTTTTGGCAGATCTAACAGTGTGTATCTGAAGTATTTCACTCAGTGTTTTGGCAGATCTAACAGTGTGTATCTGAAGTATTTCACTCAGTGTTTTGGCAGATCTAACAGTGTGTATCTGAAGTATTTCACTCAGTGTTTTGGCAGATCTAACAGTGTGTATCTGAAGTATTTCACTCAGTGTTTTGGCAGATCTAACAGTGTGTATCTGAAGTATTTCACTCAGTGTTTTGGCAGATCTAACAGTGTGTATCTGAAGTATTTCACTCAGTGTTTTGGCAGATCTTAACAGTGTGTATCTGAAGTATTTCACTCAGTGTTTGGCAGATCTAACAGTGTGTATCTGAAGTATTTCACTCAGCGTTTTGGCAGATCTAACAGTGTGTATCTGAAGTATTCCACTCAGTGTTTTGGCAGATCTAACAGTGTGTATCTGAAGTATTCCACTCAGTGTTTTGGCAGATCTAACAGTGTGTATCTGAAGTATTTCACTCAGTGTTTTGGCAGATCTAACAGTGTGTATCTGAAGTATTCCACTCAGTGTTTTGGCAGATCTAACAGTGTGTATCTGAAGTATTCCACTCAGTGTTTTGGCAGATCTAACTGTGTATCTGAAGTATTCCACTCAGTGTTTTGGCAGATCTAACAGTGTGTATCTGAAGTATTTCCACTCAGTGTTTTGGCAGATCTAACAGTGTGTATCTGAAGTATTTCACTCAGTGTTTTGGCAGATCTAACAGTGTGTATCTGAAGTATTTCACTCAGTGTTTTGGCAGATCTAACAGTGTGTATCTGAAGTATTTCACTCAGTGTTTGGCAGATCTAACAGTGTGTATCTGAAGTATTCCACTCAGTGTTTTGGCAGATCTAAACAGTGTGTATCTGAAGTATTTCACTCAGTGTTTTGGCAGATCTAACAGTGGTGTATCTGAAGTAGTTCACTCAGTGTTTTGGCAGATCTAACAGGTGTATCTGAAGTATTCCACTCAGTGTTTTGGCAGATCTAACAGTGTGTATCTGAAGTATTCCACTCAGTGTTTTGGCAGATCTAACAGTGTGTATCTGAAGTATTTCACTCAGTGTTTTGGCAGATCTAACAGTGTGTATCTGAAGTATTTCACTCAGTGTTTTGGCAGATCTAACAGTGTGTATCTGAAGTATTCCACTCAGTGTTTGGCAGATCTAACAGTGTGTATCTGAAGTATTCCACTCAGTGTTTTGGCAGATCTAACAGTGTGTATCTGAAGTATTCCACTCAGTGTTTGGCAGATCTAACAGTGTGTATCTGAAGTATTCCACTCAGTGTTTTGGCAGATCTAACAGTGTGTATCTGAAGTATTCCACTCAGTGTTTTGGCAGATCTAACTGTGTATCTGAAGTATTCCACTCAGTGTTTTGGCAGATCTAACAGTGTGTATCTGAAGTATTCCACTCAGTGTTTTGGCAGATCTAACGTGTGTATCTGAAGTATTCCACTCAGCGTTTTGGCAGATCTAACAGTGTGTATCTGAAGTATTCCACTCAGTGTTTTGGCAGATCTAACAGTGTGTATCTGAAGTATTCCACTCAGTGTTTTGGCAGATCTAACTGTGTATCTGAAGTATTCCACTCAGCGTTTTGGCAGATCTAACAGCGTGTATCTGAAGTATTCCACTCAGTGTTTTGGCAGATCTAACAGTGTGTATCTGAAGTATTCCACTCAGTGTTTTGGCAGATCTAACAGTGTGTATCTGAAGTATTCCACTCAGTGTTTTGGCAGATCTAACAGTGTGCATCTGAAGTATTCCACTCAGTGTTTTGGCAGATCTAACAGCGTGTATCTGAAGTATTCCACTCAGTGTTTTGGCAGATCTAACAGCGTGTATGAAGTATTCCACTCAGTGTTTTGGCAGATCTAACAGCGTGTATCTGAAGTATTCCACTCAGTGTTTTGGCAGATCTAACAGCGTATCTGAAGTATTTCACTCAGTGTTTTGGCAGATCTAACAGCGTGTATCTGAAGTATTCACTCAGTGTTTTGGCAGATCTAACAGCGTGTATCTGAAGTATTCCACTCAGTGTTTTGGCAGATCTAACAGTGTGTATCTGAAGTATTCACTCAGTGTTTTGGCAGATCTAACAGTGTGTATCTGAAGTATTTCACTCAGTGTTTTGGCCGATCTAACAGGTGTGTATCTGAAGTATTTCACTCAGTGTTTTGGCCGATCTAACAGTGTGTATCTGAAGTATTCCTCAGTGTTTTGGCAGATCTAACTGTGTGTATCTGAAGTATTCCACTCAGTGTTTTGGCAGATCTAACTGTGTGTATTTGAAGTATTCCACTCAGTGTTTTGGCAGATCTAACGGTGTATCTGAAGTATTCCACTCAGTGTTTTGGCAGATCTAACTGTGTGTATTTGAAGTATTCCACTCAGTGTTTTGGCAGATCTAACTGTGTGTATTTGATGTTTGTCTCTGCAGGAGGACGACGGGATGCCGATTCATTTAAAAGGCGGCGTCGGTGACACTCTGCTCTACAGAGCCACCATGGGCCTCACCGTCCTGGGTGAGGAAACATCTCCTTCTACTTTAAAAAGTTCCTGCAGAATCAGACACTCATTATTTATCTAGAGGCTGAGCTCGTGAGGTAGACAACTCTCAAAACTGGAGATATTAAGGCAGACTAATGACACAAAATGTAGTTTACCCATATGTGTAGCTTTTTCTAGACCTTAATTCTGCACTGCTCAGAGAATAACAAATAAACAACAGCACACTTCTATATTTTGTATTTAGCACCAAATGGAAAACAAAGTGGTTGTGTGTAGCGTAAGAAACAGTGCACGTTATGTTTATAGAAGTACATGCATTTTTATTATTAATTTGTATGGCAGATTATTTGTTTAAACTTATAATAATACATTTATTTTGGGGGGAGCCTTTCATAACACCCAAGGACACCTTACAGGGCATAGAGGCAATATAGGGAACAATTAAAACAGTGGATTTAGTGAAGTATCAGCCGGGGTAAGACAAGACAACAGGAAATGGACTATAGAAGGACACAGAAGGACACAGGGTACAGTTTATAAAGAAAATGCCAGTTTGAACAGGTGGGTTTTGAATGTTGTTCTGGAATCAGACTGTCGGATGTGCATGTGGATTTATCTTTGTATTAATAATTTTTGATATAAAATGGAGCAACCAATCCCTCTTTAAAAAACAATATTAATTGAATAATATGAATATTTTCAGTTGCAGAGTGTGTGCCGTCTCTCTATAACCATCATCTGTTTAACCTGGAAATCAAATATATAATTTGATTCTCCTTTTTATTGCAGGAAGTGGGTATGTTGTGTACGAGCTGGTGAAGTGGGCGTGTCCGAAGAAAGCCTGACTCCACTCCATGTTTACTTCATTTCAAATTTAAACAGATATATGCCGGCCACTCTATATTGTGTAATAAATGTGTACGTTCTGGTGTTTCCCGTCATGACGGAGAATGTGTTTCATGCTCATGGGATCAATATTTATTTCTTGCACTCTCTCTGAGGTCCTGAGGATCAATAAACAACGCTTCATGGCCAAAACATGTCGCTTCTTCTTTCCCGATCGCTTTGTTCGTTCAAATACTGTATTTTAAAGAGTTCGTAATGCTTTTGGGGAGTTTTCCTCTCCTGTTATATAGGTTTTAGTGCATGTAAATGGTCCGCAGAGGCTGAAATCCCTGTTTCACTGCAGAGGGTGAAGGTTCTTGCACTACTTAAGTAGGTTTACAAAAATAAGTGTCCTGGTTACACTCAGAAATCCAGACTTCATTTCTGAACAAGGTGTCTCTATACCATATATAGAAAATAATAAAGAAATGTAAATATTAAGGCACTGACTGTAATATTGTACAGTGGTCGCTTCTTGAAGTAGGCCGACAAGGTTTTTGAATTTGTATCTGCATTTTATTCAACTGGCCCAGTCGCACAAAAAAACGTGTAATAGCTAAGTTTGTCCACAGGGCAAAACGTAGTATATTCACAAATAACCCTAAAACGTGACATGGATACAATATTTTGTCCTATAGAGAGGCGAAGTTCCGCCCATCTACTTCCGACCCATTGGACCTTATTTCGGAAAAATTATGCATTGAAGTCAATGGGGAGAGAAAGATTATGTTTCGATCCCGTTTGAATTGTGCCATGAATTACACATATGATGTTTGTCAATCTTAAAAATGAATTTCCATGTCAAAAAATCACAGTTTGTCGTAAAACTGTTGAAATATAAGACTGAAAAATACACAACTAGAAAGACTACAAATCCCGGTCCCGCATGCTGACTCTCACGGAACCGACTAACTCCCCTTGTGTGTATGTACAGCTCTCAACGTGCCCAGACTTGGAGTGATTTTCACCTCGTTTAATAGGTCACCTGAAACGAGGTACTTTTTTAGCATTTAGATAATCACTCACCTGAAGAAGAGGAGGAGGTCACGTGGTGTGATGAAGAGGAATTGCAGCATCAGGTGTTTTTAATATGCAGTCTTTTATCTTGTATCCCTGCATCTGTAAACTCAGGAGCATTACAGGTACAGTCAGGTTCTTTAAGAGTGTATCGCCCCCTAGAGGCCTGGAGTGGAAAAACAGGTGTAAATAAGATGAGTAATTACAGAACAGATTTTATAATAAAAGAAATGAGTATTAAAAGTCCTGAAAATAAACCATACTGAAGTGAAAATATAAAATGTAAGCAACATTTATTTATAAATAAAAGTGTTGATTATGCAGTAAAGTTGATCTGCACCCACGTTACTGATGAAAACTCGACAGCAGGAAGGTCTGTGGATTTATTTTTAATATAGAATATAAAATCTTCCTCCAGTGACAAACCAAAAGTAAAAGATTTGATCGTAAAAAAAAAAACACACAAACCTGAGGGTGGTGCTGTTGAGCTGCAGTGTATTAACACACACACACTTTAAGAAACACACACACTAACACACAAATAATCGCACACGTCATTCAACAGCACACAACTGGTAAAATGGGGTTCTGCTCAACAGATGAAGCGCTGACTGAACCGGAGGACCAACCTGAAAGCTGACAGGATGTTGATCAGGGGATTTGAAAGGTCTATAGCCACCTAGCCAGGTTTTCTAGCCTCTTCTCGATGTGCCATTCTTAGAGCTTCCTCTGTGACGCTCTGATGCACTCTCCAAGAACGCTGAAGAGTACGTAAGTCAAATCAAACAGTCTCACTCTCTCTCTTGCCTCATACCTGATCCCAGGATATCACCACAGCTCCACTGAATGTGCAACACCTCCCTTGGCTCTGACACAAACTGTGTTGTTTACAAAGTGAGAGCCAGGGCAAAGAGAGGGGTTAAACCAGCGATGTGCGGTCAGGGGAGGCAGGTGAGGCAGAGCCGCACTTGTCATTCTCCAATGAAAATAATAATGTGTCCACTGATCTGTGTTGTAAATGTGATTTCTGTTTGATTCCAATCGCTTTTTATAGTAAAAATCGGCTAATTTGCCGAGCTCCGCTACAACTACGGGGAGCGATGAGATTGAGAAGTGAGGCAGGGACGAGCTCTGCCTCAAAGAAGCCCACAGTAACTTGCTGGAGCACGGGCACTAATTTTGTGAGCGCGCTCAAGCCAGTTACTGTGTGGTGAGGTGAGTAGTGATGGGAATTCCGATTCCCTTCAGGGACACAAATCTTTTGATTCAGTTCACTTGAAAGATTCGTTCACTGATTCGTTCACCGGTTCGCGAACGACTTCTGGTGATTTGCACGTTCGCGAACGATTCATCTTTGTACTTAATTCGTTCAGTGATTCTTCACTACTGCCGAAGTCCGTACAAGAAGTTTGCTGGCGTAACATGTATGATATTAAAACACATTTTACACCTCACCTTGTTGCCCCATGATTTATGCTCTGGGAATAGGCTACATATTATTTAAGAAATATAATTGGCCATTGTTAAATCTCTCATAAATGTGTGCCTGACTATACGATGTATTACAGCAGACTAGCACGTTATACTTTCAAACCCATGCACGTACTATGTGGCCTAACTTAAATCCCAAAGCATTAAACTCCATTTGGCCGAGTTCAAAGTGAATAAAAAAATATATCCTCTACATCGGTGACGATTTATTCATATTCTATAGTATGTACCCATCTATGTTTACCTTTAGCTAGCGGCTAAGCTAGCTGGACGCTACGGAGCCCAGCTATCCGCCCTCTGAAGCTTTTAGGGCAGACAGGGAGAGGAGAATGTCCCGCTAACACTGTGTGTGTGTGTGTTTTCACATTAGCGGGATGCTATGGAGCTCAGGTATCCGCCATCTGAAGCTTTTAGGGCGAACAGGGGGAGGAGAATACAACGCTGTGTGTATTTATCGCTAAGCTAGCGGCTAAGCTAGCTGGACGCTACGGAGCCCAGCTATCCGCCCTCTGAAGCTTTTAGGGCCGACAGGGAGAGGAGAATGTCCCGCTAACGCTGTGTGTGTGTGTTTCACATTAGCGGGATGCTATGGAGCTCAGGTATCCGCCATCTGAAGCTTTTAGGGCCGACAGGGGGAGGAGAATACAACGCTGTGTGTATTTATCGCTAAGCTAGTGGCTAAGCTAGCTGGACGCTACGGAGCCCAGCTATCCGCCCTCTGAAGCTTTTAGGCCCGACACTGGGAGGAGAATACAACGCTGTGTGTATTTATCGCTAAGCTAGCTGGACGCTACGGAGCCCAGCTATCCGCCCTCTGAAGCTTTTAGTGCTGACAGGGGGAGGAGAATACAACGATGTGTGTATTTATCGCTAAGCTAGCTGGACCGTACGGTTCCGGTATCCGTCCTCTTTATTGCGGACAGGTTGAGGAGTGTGTGTGTGTGTGTGTGTGTGTGTGTGTGTGTGTGTGTGTGTGTGTGTGTGTGTGTGTGTGTGTGTGTGTGTGTTGTGTGTGTGTGTGTGTGTGTGTGTGTGTGTGTGTGTGTGTGGTGTGTGTGTGTGTGTGTGTGTGTGTGTGTCGGAGCTCAGGTGAGAGGGCTCTGATTACAGTACACTGTAGGAAACAGTTCAGAACTGTAGGAAACAGTTCTGAACTGTTTCCTACAGTTCTTTAAGTTCGTCGTTCGCGAACGACTTCTCTTTAGCTTTTGGCGGAAGGCGTCGACTCAAACAAACGAATCGTTTTGTGGGAGGAATCAGTTCATCTCGTTCACGTCGCAGCCATTATATGAGGGTGGGACAAGTCCCCCCCACTTTTTCAAATGATTAGTTTAGACCCCCCCACTTTTACCATGTGGAAAGTCCGTGAATCGGTCCATCCACTCGCCGCACTTTGTAGAGCGCTGTGTCAGTGCTTCATATCAAATCCATTCCACTTGCTTATTGAGAGAATGCCCAAGTCAATGAAACTCCGTTCCATGTTTTCACTGCTACTTTGTACCAAGGCAGATTCTCCCATAGCGCGCGCATGTTCAAGGAGTGTTGTCATAGTTGGAGAGCTCAGATCTGTTGTATGAAGCGATGCCGGTAGCGGAGGTAAGGCACACACACCAAGTGTTCAGGACATTGTTAATACAGCGAAAATCAAAGCTGACGATCTCTTGGTTTGATATGTTTTCTCCCCCAGACAACATGGACATAAGAACCTTGTTTTCAAAGAAGAGGAAAGTAAGTCTTCAGCTGGCAGCAGTTAATCAGTTAACAGTGATGGCGGCGGCGGCAAAAGCGTCTCACTTCTGGAGAGGAGTTTCGTCTTTATGTCATGATAGAGAGATACAAATACTGAATAGTTTAGATGAGAAAAGGCATCGAAATGCCAGGTTACTAGTATTTATCATGTAAACAGGGAACATGAATAACCCCATCTCTCTGTGCTCATGTAAACAACATGATGTCCATGTAGACGCAGTCAGTGTGTTTTACTGGAGCCTCAGTTCGATAAGAGATTATTTTCTGAGTTCTTTAACTTAGGTACTCTCTCTCAAAATGGTAATGTGTGTTATGTTTTAATTATACTTCTTATCATTCAGAAGCTGTTTGTGTGTGTTTATGTTTTACTGAGTGCTTATAGGCCATTTCCATCCCAGTATTCAGTTAACTGTTTATTTTCTGTGCACATTACATAGATAATATTCTACCTAGTGCTTGGGACTTTGAGTCTTCAAAATGTCCAATGTCACAGACTGGGACTTACTTTAGAGTCAGTTGTATTTACATTCAGTATGAGTTGTTATGATTCAATGTGAAAGAGTATACTGCTCAATAAATAATGATCACTGCACCTCTCTTGACATCTAGGCGCTTGAGAGTGAGTCAGAGGCAGAACACAGGGACAGTGGAGAGAGGTCCGTTGCTGAGGTGAGTGATGAAAGGGAAATGACAGTTTAGAGTAAATTGTGATGTGGACTCTCATCCCAGAGTGTTAAGGAAATCAGTGGGGATATTGAACAGGAAGCATTTCAGTCAAGGGGCATCATGTGACCAATATAGACAGAAGAGCAACATTTATTTGAACATTTAAGTCAATGATACCATTCCAAGGTGAACTTAACATCTGTATGGAGTCAGATCAGTCTCTATATTAATAAATGCTCACAGAAGGATTCACACATGTATTTTGCGATTTATATATAAATGACTCTCCACAACAATATCTCTCAATGCACTCACAAATATTTATTGTTGTTTATAAATGTACAAAAAATTGACATTTAAACTGCTTTTTATTAATTCAAAGACGGCTCTGAATTAATAATCAAATATCTTTCCTTTCTTTACGACTGGATGAAATTACAGAATGTATCCATCATTTTCCTCATACTAGTATAGCCACATAAAAGTATCAAACCACCTGTTAGAATGCACCAGAACACAGGAAACCCCACACCCCCGTTAAAAATGTCCCCCCCACATTCAGGATGCTTCCTACGCCCATGACTAGAGGTGAGGCACAGATGAGCTCTGCCTCACCTCAGAATGCAACACCTCCCTTGGCTCTGACACAAACTGTGTTGTTTACAAAGTGAGAGCCAGCGCAGAGAGAGGGGTTAAACCCAGCAAAGCGTTGTGTTGTCAGTGTGTTGGAGATAGAGAGAGAAACACAACTCATTATAACATTGATTAAAAGTACTCTTTTTATTTGGATTATATTTCATTAAAGCCGTAGGAAAAAAAGGAGAAACATATTCCATTCGGACTCAAGCTAATTAAAACATCCTGAGATACTGGAGGCATTTCAGCTTTAGGAATACACACAGAGTAAAAAGAGAGTATAGTAAATATATTGTATAGACTATTGATCAGACATATACAGCATGTGCAGCAGTTACAGTAGGCAGTACAGGTATATATACTGTAGGTATAAGTACACGCTATGCTAATTATAAGACATTTTATGAATCACTAATTGAAAACGAGATAAAAGCATTATTAAAGTTATTAAATCGACACTAGGGTGAATGATTTTCCCAGAGAACACAATTAAGAAAAACATTTTATGGATCATTTTACAATTTAGATATTTTCTGAATTCAACCCAACACTTGTATGTTTGAACATGTGCAGCAGTTACAGTGAGAAGTGGAGGTATAAGGTGTGAGTACAAGTACTGCTAATATTGAGATGTTATACAGAGACTGTAGACTATAGATCAGACACAGTATAACTATGTATGGGAATGTGAGAGCACACTTAAAGGATGTTAAATCAGAAAGGAATTAATATAATAATCTGTGTTTCCTATCATATGGAGGTGAGTTTCTGAAGTGTGTCGTCTGTGTGCGGGGGGCGGGGCCTAACTCTCTCTGTGTGTGCGGGGGGCGGGGCCTAACTCTCTCTGTGTGTGCAGGGGGCGGGGCCTAACAGACACGCTGCAGCGGCGTGCACACAGATTTTTAAGAGTAGTAGGCATACCGTTAAGTGTTAAGAGAGTGAAATGTTGCTTTACGAATTTCAACACTTGATGCTGTCCTCTTGATTCCAATTTCAGATACCTGTGTACTAACTGAATTAGTTTAAAGAGAGGAAACATTTTGACGAAAAGTTGACTAAAATGTAATGATTTTTCATCGACTAAAAATTGACTAAAATGTTTTGAGTTTTCGTCGACTAAAACTAGATTAAACTATGAAAGATAAAAAGGACTAAAATGTGACTAAAACTAATAACCATTATCGTCTAAAGACTAAATAAAAAACATCTGCCAAAATGAACACTGCTCAGTCATCAGAAAGGAATGAATACAATAAGCTGTGTTTCCTATCACATGGAGGTGAGTTTCTGAAGGGCCTCTCGTGGGGCTCAGGTGTTCTCAGGCATCAGAAATGTTCCAATGATCTCATGGTTCTCCTGTTTTCTCCTGTAACATATGAGGAGGTGATGTTTGACAGCATGGACTCTGAGGGGAGTTGATGTTGTTGATCAGTCACACAGAGGCAGAAGCCCCTCCATCGTTTTCATAGTTCACCTCATCTTCATCTTCATCTTCATCATTCTGCTCCTGTCAGCATGGAACAGAGACATGGTAAAAACACAGAGCAGAGCTGGAAAGTAACTAAGTACATTTACTCAGTTTCTACTTCAGTATATTTGAAGGACTTGACTTGAGTATCATCAGTTAATGCTACTTTACACTTTAACTGCTCCTTGTTTTGGAGCTTCATGTTGAACTTTTACTCGTCTTCATCCATTCATCTTTATTACACATTCTTTCTTTAACATCTTTTACCTTCCTTTTTTTATTTTGTATTTATTTCATTCTTAAATTGAGCAGAAATCTCCATCTATGAAGTATTACATGATAAATATAACTAGTTCAGCTACCCAGTAGTATGTAATTCATTTTAATAAACCATTCATTGCTAATGGAAGTGATACACATTAAAACATCACTTATTATAATCATATATCATATTATTACATTCTGCATAATCAGCACTTTCAATGTAGGTGTATTTGTATATTAATCATATTTATATATTAGAGTATTTTTACATTGTAGTATTGCTACTTTTAATGAAGTACAATATCTCAGTACTTCCTTTAGTGCCTTGCTCAAGGGACCCACAGAGATACTTCATTTCAACACAACATGCACACTTGACTCCTTTGTTGAATCTGCTGCCTGTCTTATAATCACAGTTCAATGAAAATAATAAATATTACAAGCTATTATTTTATATTTAAACTCACCAGGTTTTTTCTCATCCGTTTTTTTCCCCTGAAAAAAACAAAAAGACAAACATGTTGACTTCAGCTTCCACGGTTTCCTTTGTCTTTTCTCTTGAATCTATGAACCCTCACCTTTAGCTCTGGTCCAGATGTGGACCGTAACCACGGTGACGATGAGAGCTGCTAACCCCACAGACACCAGGATGAGCCACCACACAGCTGGAAGAGAGAAGTCCCATGTGTGAAATACAGTCAGAGGTTTTTAGCAGTTAATGTATTTCTTCTCTTCAGTCTCTACCTGGTCCTTCTGGATGTTTGCAGTCTGCTCCTGTTCCTTTGTTGTTTTCAGATGTCCATTCATCAATTGCTGGTGTTCCAGTTGTTGTAGCATCACCTTCAGGAATAAAAACATCATGCAAAAAAACTGTAGTTAAAAAAAAGTTTTCTGCATAAACCAAATGACAAAATGAAGTGACGTCAAAACCTCAAACCCCAAAAAGCATTATCTGTGATTAAATGTGTGAGAAGTGATTTGAAACAACTCATTATATTCTAACCTGGTTTCTCAATTAAGAGCTTCTCTTTTTTATCAGAACCATCCGTCTCTTCACATTTCAGAAACTCATTACATCCCTGATAAATGTGAGATGTTGTAAATGTGTTGTTTCAGTATATTCTAATAACAAGACTGTTAGAAGTGATTTTAAACATCTCAACGTGTTCTCACCTGAGGACTGAGGGCTGAAGGGAAACAGATGCACTTCTCTTGTGTAACCATAAGTTACTTCACAAGTAAACAACTCAGACCTTGTTGTGTAACTAAAATGAGAAGTCAGAATTGTCACAGAGGCAGAGCAGAAAGACTGTGATGTGTTTATCTCTCTGTGATCTTTGTCCACATCTCGACCCTGAAGCAGCCACTTCACTGAGTGTTCACAGTCTCTAAATGTCGACACAGAGCAGTTTAACGTCACCTCATCATTGACCTGATGTTCAGTCACTGAAGATGGAGATATTGAGAGAGAAAGACAACAAGAGTAACATTAACTTCATCACTGTTATCATTATTATTGTAATGATTCAGTATATTGCTCTATAGAGACAGTTTGAAACATCATGATGTAAATACTCACTGGTAACAACATTGAGAAGAACCTCAGATTCTGGACTTTGTTGTTTTCCTGATCTGCTGAACTGTCTGCAGGTGTAAACACCAGCATCCTCCTCTGTGACCTTCTTTATACCCAGAGAACAATTCTCTGTAACTCTCAGTCTGTCTGATTTAGCTTTGTGAATCTGTCCGTCTTCAAACAGCTTCACTGATGGACCTCTTGAACCATAGAAGCGCCAGAGAGTACTCTCACACACATCCTGATCATGTATCACATTGACAAAAGATAAAGTGACTTCATCTCCAGCTCTGACAATGTAACGTTTCAGATCTGCAGCTGTTGGGGAAAATCAGAAAGAAATATAGACGTCATAAATGCTGACAGAATAATGATGTATTATATACAAAGGTAAAGAGTTAGAGTTCTGGTTGATCTGTTTAATGAATCATTTAACGACACATTAAAACCAGAGTTCATTACAGATCCACATAACTAACTGAAGTGTTCATAGTGAGTGTGACGATCACTTTAAAGAATATTGCTATGTGGGTTTTAGTGAGCAAGAGTTCACTAAAGTCACCACGTTACAAACACAACTCATCACTCTCAGTTAAAGGGACAGTACGTAGTGAAAGGGAATTTAACTTCGATACAACCAACGTTAATACCTAGGCCGTCTCCGATACCGAACTCCGGTGCTGATAAATCAAATCAAATCAAGTTTTATTTATAAAGCACATTTAAAAGCGATTTTTGGTTGAGCCAAAGTGCTGTTCATGTAATAAAAACACATTACTACAATCACAATAAAAGACAATAATTTACAACAGATATATAAAAAACACAGGGAATAGTCAGGAGTCGTGCTCCGCTCTGACTAGAAGGCCAGGGAGAAGAAGTGTGTTTTAAGAGTAGATTTAAAAACCCCTAGGGTCTGGGCCGACCTCACATGGAGTGTTCCAGAGCCTGGGGCCAGCTGCTGCGAAGGCTCGGGGCCCTCGGGTTTTAAGCCTGGTCTTAGGCACTATCAGCAGCAACTGGTCAGCAGACCTTAAGGCTCTGGCTGGGGTGTAGCGATGGAGGAGTTCGGCTATATAGGCCGGAGCCAGCCCATTTAGGACTTTAAAAACGGATAAAAGGAGTTTAAAAAAAATTCTGAACCGAACTGGAAGCCAGTGCAGTGAGACCAGAATTGGGGTGATGTGGTCACGCTTTTTGTGGCCAGTGAGAAGACGTGCAGCTGCGTTCTGACTATGGAACAGTGTGAACGTGGAGTAAGACGATGGAACAGTGTGAACGTGGAGTGAGACTATGGAATAGTGTGAACGTGGAGTGAGACTATGGAACAGTGTGAACGTGGAGTGAGACTATGGAACAGTGTGAACGTGGAGTGAGACTATGGAACAGTGTGGACGTGGAGTGAGACTATGGAACAGTGTGAACGTGGAGTGAGACTATGGAACAGTGTGAACGTGGAGTGAGACTATGGAACAGTGTGAACGTGGAGTGAGACTATGGAACAGTGTGAACGTGGAGTGAGACTATGGAACAGTGTGGACGTGGAGTGAGACTATGGAACAGTGTGAACGTGGAGTGAGACTATGGAACAGTGTGAACGTGGAGTGAGACTATGGAACAGTGTGGACGTGGAGTGAGACTATGGAACAGTGTGAACGTGGAGTGAGACTATGGAACAGTGTGAACGTGGAGTGAAACTATGGAACAGTGTGAACGTGGAGTGAGACTATGGAACAGTGTGAACGTGGAGTGAGACTATGGAACAGTGTGAACGTGGAGTGAGACTATGGAACAGTGTGGACGTGAAGTGAGACTATGGAACAGTGTGAACGTGGAGTGAGACGATGGAACAGTGTGAACGTGGAGTGAGACGATGGAACAGTGTGAACGTGGAGTGAGACCATGGAACAGTGTGAACGTGGAGTGAGAGTATGGAACAGTGTGAACGTGGAGTGAGAGTATGGAACAGTGTGAACGTGGAGTGAGACTATGGAACAGTGTGAACGTGGAATGAGACTATGGAACAGTGTGAACGTGGAGTGAGACTATGGAACAGTGTGAACGTGGAGTGAGACTATGGAACAGTGTGAACGTGGAGTGAGACTATGGAACAGTGTGAACGTGGAGTGAGACTATGGAACAGTGTGAACTTGGAGTGAGAGTATGGAACAGTGTGAACGTGGAGTGAGACTATGGAACAGTGTGAACGTGGAGTGAGACTATAGAACAGTGTGAACGTGGAATGAGACTATGGAACAGTGTGAACGTGGAGTGAGAGTATGGAACAGTGTGGACGTGGAGTGAGACTATGGAACAGTGTGAACGTGGAGTGAGACCATGGAACAGTGTGAACGTGGAGTGAGACCATGGAACAGTGTGAACGTGGAGTGAGACTATGGAACAGTGTGAACGTGGAGTGAGACTATGGAACAGTGTGAACGTGGAGTGACACTATGGAACAGTGTGAACGTGGAATGAGACTATGGAACAGTGTGAACGTGGAGTGAGACTATGGAACAGTGTGAACGTGGAGTGAGACTATGGAACAGTGTGAACGTGGAGTGAGACTATGGAACAGTGTGAACGTGGAGTGAGACTATGGAACAGTGTGAACGTGGAGTGAGACTATGGAACAGTGTGAACGTGGAGTGAGACTATGGAACAGTGTGAACGTGGAGTGAGACGATGGAACAGTGTGGATGTGGAGTGAGACGATGGAACAGTGTGAACGTGGAGTGAGATGATGGAACGTGGAGTGAGACTATGGAACAGTGTGAACGTGGAGTGAGACTATGGAACAGTGTGAACGTGGAGTGAGACCATGGAACAGTGTGAACATGGAGTGAGACTATGGAACAGTGTGAACGTGGAGTGAGACCATGGAACAGTGTGAACGTGGAGTGAGAGTATGGAACAGTGTGAACGTGGAGTGAGACTATGGAACAGTGTGAATGTGGAGTGAGACTATGGAACAGTGTGAACGTGGAGTGAGACTATGGAACGGTGTGAACGTGGAGTGAGACTATGGAACGGTGTGAACGTGGAGTGATACTATGGAACGGTGTGAACGTGGAGTGAGACTATGGAACGGTGTGAACGTGGAGTGAGACTATGGAACGGTGTGAACGTGGAGTGAGACTATGGAACGGTGTGAACGTGGAGTGAGACGATGGAACGGTGTGAACGTGGAGTGAGACGATGGAACAGTGTGAACGTGGAGTGAGACTATGGAACGGTGTGAACGTGGAGTGAGAATATGGAACAGTGTGAACGTGGAGTGAGACTATGGAACAGTGTGAACGTGGAGTGAGACTATGGAACAGTGTGAACGTGGAGTGAGACTATGGAACAGTGTGCATGTGGAGCTAAAGCAACTGATTGTTCAGACATGAATCAGTTCAAGAGGAAAAACAGAGAAATTATTTTCTCGAGGTACAGGGATGGGGAAGGTGTTTGACTGTGTGTATATGTATATGTGTGAGTATTTAAGTGTGTATATGTGCATATATGTATGTGTGTGTGTGTGTATGTGTGTGTGTACATATGTGTATATGTATATATGTCAATCAACAGGTAAAGGAGATTATTAATAATAATAATAATAATGATAATTATTGCAGATTATAGATTATAAATAAATCATTTAGGGACAAGGGGGTGAGATTAAATAAATTATACTTCTTCTCACTCCTTTTCGAACACCAGATGTGGGACTGTTGTTGTTGTTGTTGTAAATGTCATTTTTTTATTTGATTTCTCTTACATGACTATGCACTGCAACATTTTTGTTTTGTTTTGTAATTATTTATTTTGACTTGTTCGAAGTAAAATGTATCAATCAATCAAGCTTCCAAAAAGTTCCCCAAGCTCTCAAGCCCTGTAAGACCTCCCCTTTCTCTTCACACATCATCTTTGATAGTCTCTCCCCTCCTCCCTCTCTGCATCAGGTGGTTTCCCCTTTTCTATCTTTGAGGGAGAAGGAGGTCACAGATGTTCAACTTTTACTTAATGAACAATTACAAATGTTAAATTAAAACAAATAAATACTCATAGTAATAATATGTAATTTTAACAAGAGGGAATATGAACGTTTTTCATGAAAGCAGAACACATTGTCAATGTCATGTTTTAGAATCAAGTTTTTTCTTCAAACATTTCAATTTCAAATATGCAAACTTTATACTGTTAATTTATTAACAGAGACAATAAGGACAGCTTGTCTCCACGATTCGCTGGTCCAGGAAGTTGATTCCACCCTTTGCGTAGGCCGCCTCATACCCGCTGTAACCGCTCTCAAGGTTTCAAAAACTACAAGCTGTTGGATATGACGTGCATGTCTGTATGTCTATATATGGCATGACGTTGGTTCACAGCTGAGGGTGTGATTAGACAGGAAGCGGTAGAGTCTTTTGACCGTGTTCTTTTTGTCCTTTTTTGATACGGAGAACTTTTAGTTACTTTGAAGCGAGGAAGTTTGTCTTCATGTTTGTATGTCGCCTGGATCAAAGAATAAACCTGATGTGATTCAACGCTACAACGATCTCTGCAAAGTTAGTCAGGAAGCAAAGAGAGGCGCGTCATAACCCACACCCCGATAGAGGAAAGTGGATATTAAATGTAGAAACGGATCAAAACATCACGACAGAAGGTATCATTCACACACCGTTCCCCATTGGGAGCGACTTGGGGTTCAGCATCTCGCCCAAGGATACATCGATTTCAATTGAAAGACGCCCTCACTAGCTTTCATTAACAGTCGTAAACAGTGTGTGTTCTCTGCATCCTCACCTGGAAAGTGGAGCAGCAGCATCAGGAATGAAGACATCATGATCCTTCTGAATTCAGACATCGTGCTTCTCTCTCGGTCTCTGGCTCTCGACTGTCAGAGTCTCTCCCCGGATGCTTCTTTAACAAGAACTCAGTACCGATGATAACAGCAGATAAGCCACAGAAGAGGGGAAGTTGAACAGGAAGATGTTTTCTGGTTCTTCATTTCACCTCCAGTGTTTTTCTTCTGAGAACTGAAGGAGAAGTGTTTCGATGAGAATGAGGTTAACACCAGCAGCTCTGAAGGCATGACACCATATAGAAAACTACAGGCACGTATTCAGTGAGCAACAGAGGAATAATTCAGATATGAGACGGATCAGTTTGAGCTGACATCCAGTCACTGTGGAGGACCGAGCCAAACTTACATTGAGACACAATCTGGATGTTTATTTGAAGATGACTGCATTCCCAGGCCCTGTGTGGCTCAACACCAAGTGCAGTGTGTGGAAACGATTTGCCTCTGTTTCCATCTTTGATGAATCTGTTAATCTTATTGAGAAATACAGCATGCACTTGTCACCTAGAGCAGCGGTGTCAAACTAAAGGCCCGGGGGCCAAATGCGGCCCGCGACTATATTTCATGTGGCCACGCAAGATCTTGCAAAGAATATAATATGTTTACTATATGGTTGAATACCGCTTTACAGAAGCACTTTGTCCATAAACTACATGTCCCACAATGCATCTCGTTTTGTGACGTGTGCACTGAAGAGACTTGCTATTATTTGCCCCAGACTTCTGCTTTTCAGACGTAGTTAATTATGAAGTTATTTCCCTATCCCATAATAATCCAATGCAGAGGCAATAATGTAATATAATACATTATTTTATATATATGATATATTTAAATATGTATTTATATATAGTCTTAAAGTTTTGAACTGGTTTTTAAAACTAGTTGATCATAACATTTTGATATTGTATGTGTTTTTTTATGTTTCTAGTTATTGTGCTTTGTTTTATTATTTTACTCCTATTGTGTTATTTGATATTTGTTCCCTGTTCAGCACTTTGGTCAACTGAGGTTGTTTTAAATGTGCTCTATAAATAAATAAAGATTGAGATTGAAAGTTACGACCGGCCCTTTGAGTGCAACCATAATGCTGATGTGGCCCACGATCAGGGACGTGCACAGACATTTGGAGGGGCTATTGCTCTAAACTGGAAAAAGGGCCTCCCCCCCGATAAAAAGACCTTTTGAAAATTGTAACTTGTTTTTAATGTAAAAGACACCAAACGATTATTACATCAACTAAATTGAACAGTAATTCACATCTCATAACAAAATAAGCTAAGGCGACAACTTGTTTTTAAAAATGAAAACCAGGGACATTTTTTTTTGCGGTCCATATCTCATTAAAAAGATCTAATGTTAGTAACTATTAAAGACAATATGGGGAAAATTCTGTTCTAATGTAGTTTGACCCAGTGGCGTAGCTTTCTCAGGGTGGGCCAGGTGGGCCAGGGTGGGCCCAGGCCCACCCAGTTTACTCATTGGTCCACCCTGAGAAAGCTTCGGTGTTATTTTTTTTTTATTTTTTTTAAATTATTTAATTATTTCATTTCATTTCAAACCTTTATTTAGACAGATAAATCCCATTGAGATCATTGATCTCTTTTTCAAGGGAGACCTGCTCAAGTAGTTCCACATGAAACATAAAAACATAAACAGAACAACAAAAGGACATCATTCAGCATCATTTACATCATTATCCACATAACAGGTACCAATAGCTTCCGATTGAGTAGCATCCAACCGAGCTTTAAAAACATTTAGTGGCACCAGATTGTTCAGTTTCCATTTAATATGCAGACTATTCCAAGACAGAGGAGCTGCGCATCTAAAAGCTGTCTTCCCTAAGACAGTCCTAGCAGTTGGGACATTTAATAAAACCACAGCATTCGATCTCAGGCAGTAGCCACTTACAATTCTCCGTGAGATCAGGGAGCAGATATAAGATGGAAGTTTCCCTAACATGGCTTTGTATATAAAAATGTACCAGTGACTGAGCCTCCGTACAGTTAGTGAAAGCAAACCAGCCCTTGCATACAGGGTACAGTGATGGGTTAATGCTTTACAGTTTGTCACAAATCTCAGTGCGCTGTGATACGCGGCATCTAACTTGACCAGGCAATTGGCAGGTGCATTCATATAGATCAAATCACCATAGTCCAGCACAGGTCAAAAGGTCACAGTGACTAGCCTTTTCCTGGCCTCAAGCGAGAAACAGGACTTGTTCCTGTAGAAGAAACCTAGCCTAACCCTCAGCTTTTTAAGCAGGTTATTGACAAGAAGTTTAAAAGTGAGACAATCATCAAGCCAGATACCAAGGTATTTGTAACAGGTAACCACTTCAAGTTTTATTCCTTGCGTAGTTACAATATCTAAAACAGGCTCTGGTGTCTTTTTAGCTTTAGAAAAGAGCATTACCTTGGTTTTCACAACATTTAAAAGAAGCTTTAGTTCAGAGAGCTGAGTCTGAATAATGTTAAAAACAGCCTGTAATTTAACACCAGCTTCCTTAATGGAGGGACCTGCACAGTACATCACGGTATCATCCGCATAAAAATATAAAGTTGCTTCATCCACATTTTCACCTAAACTGTTGATGTAGATGGAGAATAAAAGTGGACCTAAAACAGAACCTTGGGGAACACCATTAGCAATGTTTATCCACTCAGAAGACAGCCCATCAAAGTGAACACATTGGGACCTTTCAGAGAGGTAGTTCACAAACCACGCACTGCATGGCTGGACATGCCTATACTGAGTAGCCTCTGCTTTAAGATGCGATGATCGACGATATCAAACGCTTTGGACAGGTCAATAAATAGAGCTGCACAACTCTGCTTATTATCTAAAATACTCTCCACATCATTCACCACTTTCATTGTGGCAGTGATGGTGCTGTGTTGCTTTCTGAAGCCTGACTGATGTTTAGACAGGATGTCATTTGTACATAGAAACACCTTTACCTGTTCACTCACTAAGCGTTCAAGAACCTTAGCCAGAACTGACAACTTAGAGATTGCCTATAGTTATTTAATAAGGTGGCCTCCCCTCCTTTTAGCAAAGGCAGGACATACGCTGACTTCCACAATTTTGGAATTGTGTTAGTGCTGAGGGAGAGGTTAAAAAGAGTAGTGAGAGGTGGAGCAATAAAATCTGCAGCTATCTTTAAAAAGAAAGGTTCTACGTTGTCCGGGCCAGCCGGTTTCTTAGGATCTAACTTGGTTAAAGCTTCACGAACAACATCAACAGTAAAAGGAGTAAAACTGAAAGGGTTTTCCAACACACGTTTTTCAGAGTCACATACTGTAGTGTTCACAGAAGCAGAGTTAGTGACAGAATCAATGACACGAAGGACTCACAAAGACTCAGATGCACGATTCTTTCTTGATTTCAAAGAATACCTTTTATTATACAAAAAGGTTTTTAGGATCAACTAGGACACTCAAAAGTTCGCTAGGTTCAACTAATAGTATGCTCAATGGTTACACGAGGGAGTACAGACATGGACTTGGTATAGAGACAAGACGAACCGACAAAAGACAACAGGAGAACAGGGCTACATATACACAACAGTTAATGAGGCACAGGTGCAAATAATCCAGAACAGGAGATCACCATCAAGCTGGCAAGTGACACACCACTACAGGAAGTGATGACACCTGAAACGAGAGGACAGAGCCAACATCAAAATAAACTGCAAGGTCACCAGAATAACACAAAACAATAAGCTCCCAGACTCTAACGCTGAAACCTTACAATCAAATAGAGAGCCACAGGACACAAAATGCTCATTAAAGCAATTCAGCATAGTAGCCCTGTCCGATATAGAGCCAGATGCTGTGGTAATGCACGGAGGTAGCTCATTACAGATATCGCCGGTGGATAATGATTTAATGGCTTTCCAAAATGTTCCAGGATTATTCAGATTCTTTGTGGTAACTGACAGATAGTACTTTGATTTAGCACTTTTGATTTGCGATGTGAAGCTATTTCTTAGCTGCCTAAAACGCAGCCATTCTACCTCTGAGCCTGATTGCCTAGCCTTTGCCAGGCCTTGTTTCTCTCATGAAGGAGACTGGACAGTTCAGCAGAAAACCAAGGATTGTCTCGTCCCTTCACTCTAAATGTACGCATTTGTGTCCCTAATTGTGGCTACAACTGTGGAGAATTGAAGATTTTATCACCTGATATATAAGAAGTGTTATGTTTGAATGGCAGAAAGTCTTGTTGCAATTTCCAGATATGGAAGGAGGCCCCTTGAGTTTCTCTGTTAATTATCAATAGTCTGGGCAAGTAACAGGGGAAGCCAGGGGGGAGATTTTCCTCAGATTTAATGCAGTTACATTCTTGTAGTTAATGATGCATGACAGGCAGACCCATAAAAAGCCTTGAGAATTGAGTCACACAGTTAAGAGAGACAATAGTCCTTCTGATTTATCAATAAATGCATTCATTCCAGTAAACGCTGACTTCGAGGTGAAAGGAAGTTCACAGAAGCCCTTAAAGCGACAAGAACAATTAACTTCTGTTAATGCTAAGGAGTGTGTGTCTATTTGAGCAGCTATATGTGAATTCTGCTCAGACAATACCTGTGTTTGTGTTTTATATTGATTTCTCTGTTTTATTCTTTCATAAATGTGAGGACTAAAATTGCTCCAAGCATTGTGGGGTGCAGGTTTGCAAAACAGGAGACGATGGGGGAGGGTAGGTAAAGTTATAAAATAGATAAAGCAACGGTTGAAAGCCTCGTAGATTTTTCAGAATCTTACGGCTAAACTCGTTAGCTACACGTGAAGCGATGGAGGAGTGTAAGACGAAGGTGAAAGGCCCCGTGGGTTTTTTCAGAAATCGAGACGGCAAGCCCATCGGGGAAGTTCAGTGGTTTTCTAAAGACTCCATCCAGAACAAACCAGAATAATGCTTTCCAGTCTCATAGGAGCTGCAGTTGCATTATATGTTAAGAATCCAAGAGCAGAAACGCGAACTTCAAAAGCCATTGAAATTAACGGATTTCTCACTGTCTTGTTCTGTTGGGTTTAACGCCCATTCTGTTGAAAGAAATATCGCATCTTAAAAGCTGAACAGACAGCGAGGAGGATATATTTATGTGCTTTTGAATAAATAGAATATATTATTGAACATAGAATGGCCTAAGTCAGATAAAGAAATGCGAAGTCATCATGGTAGAATACCATGGGTTTAAAAAAGCCCCCCTTTCTCCACATTTCTGCTCTAATTGCTGTGCAGCAGCCCGGAGCCAGACTGCTTGTTAATGCCTGGAAAATGGCTGCTGAGCGTTGGATTTAAAACAAGGAGTGAATAATCAACAAGTGATCTGAAGTTGGAGTGAATAACATTGAAAATTAATGGATCAATGTGTGATTTGATGTAGTAAGATATATTGAAATAAATAAGAAACTATAATTTGTTGTTTTTAAGCATAGTTTTTGTGGGATAGTTACGTCACATTGTGGTTTTAATGAGAAGTTTTGAGAACTGATTGTTACTATTGCATTGCATTGTGAATTTCGTGGTATTTGTCATTAACTGAGAATTTTACTTAATTATATTTCAGAGGAACTTAATTGCATACAGAAACGTTGAGGGAAAGTAAAAAGAGGTTTACTGAGTATATGAAGTACATGCAGGTTAAGGTTCGATTCAAATTAAATATGATAGTGGATTATTCCACCTAGATATAGAAAGAGGATAATTTGTTAAACATTAAATAACAAACTCACTGTAAGAAATATATATTGTAATGTTATTTAGGAGTGTTATGAACTGGCTTTGGCTGGTTACATTTTTTATTGAAACCAGACTACAAGTCGTATGGTTTAATTTGTATTGAACTCAGTCTCCAAGCAGTGTGGTTTATATCTGCACATGTGTTGAGTGTTCCCCTTCCCCCACTCACATGAGGCCAGTGCTATACTGCTAAGCTAGTTGGCCAGCCAGTTGGCATACTAGATGGTGAAATAGTTGGAGTAAAGATGTACACGAACAATGAGAGTAGATTAAGTTGTTTTGTTTTTCATGCTTTTCACCAAGGCTCATTTGAGTGGTTATTGTTTTAATGTAGTGTTTTGTTATATTTCTGAACTATAATGTACCCACACGCATGTGGTTTATTTGTCACAGTTCATTTTAGAGTCAGCCACCTCATGGCTAGATCTCATCTCTGAGAGTCCATTGTGTTAATGATAAAAGGTCCTTTTGTTCTTCAGGCCACATGTCAAGGATGATCAGCATCCAATTTATTTGACCCCATGAGGTCAAGAGTCATTCTGTTAGACCACAATCTTGTGTAAGACAAATCATTGTTCTTTTGTCACATTTTGAATTACATAAGATTTCATTTTGCTAAATCAATTTATCTATAAATGTTGTAGTTGGAGTTTGGTGTTTGCTAACATTTTTAGGAACGAAATAGGCCTACACTTGGGTCAAATTACATTACTGTGATCTGATTAGTGTGCTCTGCAGGTTTACTATTGTTCTAACCAAGCAGTGGGATTTTTAGGTGCAGGGGGATTCTTTCATAGTGTGTGGAATATGCGATGCTGGAAACATGTGGGTGTTGAAAAACTTAGTTTGGGTAAATATGTCACAGTGGATGAAACGATTATTAGAGGGAGTTTTTGTAATATCATTAGTAGACATTAATTGTGTTGTTTAGATGACATTTAACTACTAAGACAGATAGTATGATTAGAAAGAGACAGAGTGGAAAGGGTTGGATTTATTTAACCTCAGTGTGCTAGAATTTCTATAGGTAATGCGTCCCGAGACCTGGACTCTATCTCTCTGCATGTCATACGGCTAAGACCCCGATCCTCCAAGCAGACGAAAGACCTAACCCAACAGGAGACTCCTCCTTCTCAATAGACCAGACAGAGAACCAGAGCTGAACCAACAACAACAATAAGAACTGCATCCAGAACTATCTCCACCTGTGGCATCCAGAACCAAACAGCTTGCTGACAGGCAGAGATCTACTCTCACCAGTCCCTCAAACAGGGCATGAAGTTCCAAGCTGAGCCACAAGATTTGGCACAAGAGCAAAGTGTGGGACATGAGAGCAGAATCCGCCCTCCATAAAGCAGCAGAGAGACTGTAAAGGAGGAGATGAAATGCAAAGCAGTTCAAGAACCGTGGCATGATGGGGGCTGCAGATGTAGCTGGGCAGAGGGCTGCCTCAAAGAGTTACAACAGCTGATGGATAAAGGGGGAGGAGTCAGAATCAGAGGAGATGGCCGAGCAGAATGTGAGGTGGCCAGGGATCGCGGCTTGAGATAAACCAGAGGAGAGGGGAAGGGAATCAACGGGAATGAGTGAGTTTACACATAAACACACTTATAAGCGCACATTTAAAGAACTTGAATTGACTTGATAAATAAGTGAAGATAAAAAGTTGTATTAACCATGAATTAATCAATTGGTAAATTAAAAATAGCAGTAAAGAGGAAACTATTAAGGTAAAATGAGAATCATCCTAAAACACACTGAGGGATAAAGAGGGATACATGACATTATATAACCATATTCTTCAATCTTTTCATCATGTTAACAAATCATTCTTCAAGAGATTTTTATTCACTTGTGAATAAAGTAGTGATCTTAGTTGTTACAATGTTGAACACCATTAAAGGGGTAGTTTTAGGAACCGCTCTATAAGACAAACCTTTATTTGAATGGATAATGTTAGAGGGAGAGCTAGTGCCAAGCCAAATATAGTATTCCAATCTATAAATTATTGATTTCACCATTGTGCCATGGTGATTACCATAGGAGGGCATTAAGATGGAAATATGAAATGACTTCTGTTTTTAAATCCTTGATAAAGGAGGGAGTAATTGTTGCATGTTCGGACACCCAGGGTTCCACACACTGCTAAAGAGTTTAACATTGTTTTTTAGGTGGACCAGAATTGAAGATGAGCTATGAAATGCATAGCAGAGCTACACAGATCCTAGTAATGTTTTGACACAAGATAATAGTTAAGTACACAAGTTTCTGAAATAGATCTATTAGACATTTTAATATAGATTAGGTGTTAATGAACTGCAGTAGTAGTACTATATGGAAGTGAAATTTTTTGGCTGACACTTTTCAGGGAAAGTGGGGAACAGCTGTTCCGATGAAAAGTTAGAGATATTTGGAAAATTATAGTTCAATCAGGAGAGACGTGATGTATGAGTACATGTTTATTATCGGGACACGTGACATGCGGGAATAGTGATTGACGTATTACAACAAGTAACTGTAATGATGTTTTGGCGATTAG
Organism: Pogonophryne albipinna; assembly: GCA_028583405.1. Taxonomy (NCBI): domain Eukaryota; kingdom Metazoa; phylum Chordata; class Actinopteri; order Perciformes; family Artedidraconidae; genus Pogonophryne; species Pogonophryne albipinna. Next base: position 507,950 of record JAPTMU010000093.1, read on the forward strand.
GCCCCGGGTTTTCAGGATGATCATTCAGGAGGGAAAGAACCGCTCTGATGAACCCCCCGGGGTCTAGACACTGGTGGTGGTGATAGTAGTTCGGTCCGATCTGAAGGGAGAAGGTTTAGCTTGGCCCTGTATTTAGGAGACAGGAGGCGAAGGGGTGGAGGAGGGTTGTGCGTTGACACCTGAAATGACAACTGACAGGAAGGGGAGAGCAGATTTAAAGGGGTTAGCAGGTGCGATGATTGGCTAGCCGGGGCATAATGCCCCTGATCACTTATTGAGATAACGTGTGACTCCCGATGATGTTGTCTTCCTGATTGAACTTACGCTGAGCTACATTTCAATCAGGAGAGACGTGATGTATGAGTACATGTTTATTATCGGGACACGTGACATGCGGGAATAGTGATTGACGTATTACAACAAGTAACTGTAATGATGTTTTGGCGATTAGGCCCCAGGTTTTCAGGATGATCATTCAGGAGGGAAAGAACCGCTCTGATGAACCCCCAAAAGAAGTGAAGTATGAAGTACGGAGCTGTGAGCGATTCTTACCTTGCGGCTGGCTGCGGAGATCTATGGATGAAATGAGAGATTAACATGGGACATGATGAGCGCCGGAATTGCTTCCGGGCTGCGGGGTTAGACATGCGCGGGCCCACTGGCCGCAACCTGCACTGCAGGGTTAACATGACGCAGACCCACTGGCCGCAATCTGCACCCGCAGGGTTAAACCTAAGCGCAGACCTGTGTCCGCAACCTGCACCAGCAGAGTTAAACCTAAGCGCAGACCTGTGTCCGCAACCTGCACCAGCAGGGTTAAACCTAAGCGCGGACCTGTGTCCGCAACCTGCACCAGCAGGGTTAAACCTAAGCGCGGACCTGTGTCCGCAACCTGCACCCGCAGGGTTAAACATACGCGGACCCACGTCCGCGACCTGCACTTGCAGGATTAGCGTACGCAGGTCCGGAGTCATAGCCTGACAATTACGAGAACCGTAGACACGTATACATGCTGACGTGTACCACCACCAGTTATAGGCATAATTACCATATTTTAGTGTTTGAGGGACCTTTGGATTGCCAGCACGGCACTGATGTCCGGGCGGATGTAGGATGTGAAGGCAGAGGAGGACCATCGTCCGAGTTGTTGCAGGGATGAGGATGAGACGCCTTGATTAGCAGCGGAGGTAGCTGCGCCTATCCTGAACGAATGCCCCGAGAATAATTGGGGCGATAAGCCGGATCTAATGAGAACTTGCTTTAGGTAATGATTGAACTGGCGTTGAGTTAAGGGAATATTCCCTGAAATAAGAAATAGTGGTGAGAGAGGATTAATGGAAGGTCTAAGATGCAGGAATTTAATCATGGGTTTATAAGGGCAGAACGGGGAATCGTTGCGAGCTGCGATGACGGAGCAGGCGCCTCCGCATTTGGAGTGTTTAATGCTTAAACTAAAATGGCTAGCGTGGAAGGATAGGTCGTTAAGGCAGACGTCGTGATTGGGATTGAACGATAGGGAAGCTGTGGTAAATTCGCCTGGTCTAAGAAAA
>JAPTMU010000093.1:510499-547999 GCA_028583405.1 Pogonophryne albipinna
CAATCACACCATAAAGGCCCTGACGAGAGAATCATTTCTGATGTTCAAGCAAACCATTTTAAAAGGCAAGTCTGGTGATATTCTTCATTTCTAGGGATGCACGATATAGGTTTTTTGAAACCGATACCGATAACTTCCTGCTTCTCAAGACCGATACCGATAACTTCCTGCTTCTCAAGACCGATACCGATAATAATATAATATATATATATTAAATGTACCTGTAGTTTTTGCACACCTGGTGGTAAAAAAAAGACTAGTAGTGAGCAAATGACATGAGCATTACTACTATGAACAAAACAAAGCCAAGAACAGTTTTGACTCTTCAAAAAGTGACCATATTTATTTTCCCAAATAAAGTTCTTGCCTTTTTCAAAAGCCTCGTCGATAGGTAAAAGCCCCGGTGCCTTTGCAGCTGGCTTTGGATTCGCCGCTAGTTTAGCAGCGCAGGCATCTTCGTACGCTTTAACACACCATCGTAGCGATGTTTCAGGTTGGAAGTATTATAGCTCGTTGCCTTGTTCCCTCCTCGTGGAACTTCTGCATTTGAATACAAATAGCACGCGAACTTTCTAACTCTGAAACTTTGAAATAGTCCCATACTACCGACGACATGTTTGTTTACTGTCCTGGCTTCACGGCCGCACACCATTTACGTCACAGCCAGGCACGAGTTAGGGAGCGCTGGATTTGTGAAAAACTCCCCTCTTCCTAAACCACTAATACCACAGTACAGGCAAAACGGGAGGAGCCGAGTGAAAAACAAGCGCCCCTCATCCCAATCCAATTTTTTTTTACCCAAAAAATATATTGTATATTATCGGGGCTATTAATACTTTTATCGGGATGACGTCATAATTCCTAATATCGGACCGATAATTATCGTGCACCACTATTCATTTATCTTAGTTTTAACCCATGCCGTTCTCCCTCTCAACACTTTGACTAAGTCTCTTATATATAAACACATATATAGTCATCGTTATTGTTTAAGGATGTGTACCTAAGTAAAAATTGAGGTACTTTCACTTTACAGTATTGCCATTGTATGCTGCTTTCATACTTTCACTTCAATACAGATGGAGGAAAATATTGTACTTTTTACACTACATTCATTTGAGCTATAGTTAGTTACTTTGCAGTGCATGAACTCAAAGAAGCTTCATGTTTACCAGCTGCAACATGAAAGTGATTAATGACACATTCATAATTATAAAATATATTTAATTCTGAAACGGGCCAATCAAAGTGATTTCTGTCTTCTTGAGCGTTGTGCTTACCTGCTACATAAAGTTCATCCAGCTTCTCAGCAACATTTTGAGGTAAACCAGCCTCCAGAAGAGCTGGGAAGTGTTCGGAGCGGGTCACCTCGGTGGTGTCCATCGGCTCCTCAGAAACGCTTCCGTTCCCGTTCACCTGATCTGTGGCCATGTCTCCAGACATCTGTGCACAACACATAATAACAGAGTCAACAACAACACCACAACTGAGGCTACAACAGAAACTATTTAGTGGGCGGTTTGGCGCCATCGTTTAAAAACTGGAGTGGCGGCTGTGTTCAAGTTATTCTTATTATCATATACACAGCAATAACAGAGGATCAGTTGTTGGCAAAGCAATGCTTAGATCTCCTGCCAACAACGCTCATTAAAAAAAGATAATTATGTAATTCAAACATGGGAGTCTTAAAATAAGGGGAATCTTATTTGAATAGGATAACACGTAAAATAGTAGGGGTCATTCCTAGCATTCGGTGCCATTTAGGTCCCAAAGACATTATATCATATCTTTTTTATTTAAAAAGGGCTAATGGTAATTAGTAAAGCTTGGGTTGACATGTTTAATCCCCTCTACCATTCAACAATGTTATATACCCAGTAATACTAAATAATTACTCTGATTTGAGCACAAGTAGGCCAAACTGCTGTGTCCCAAATCATGTTTGCTCAACTTCCAAAAACAAATCTACATTGCATGTCACAAAACATGCAATTGTTGTTTAATTAACCCCTATTTTTCGTTTTATAAACACATCTACTTATATCATATTTATACCAATTGATAAGATATACTTTATTGATCCCAAATTGGGAATGTTTTTTAATCACAGCAGCATGTAAGCCCACATAATGTGAAAATAAAAAGAGTAAAACAAAACAGAACTTAAAAAGTTAAATAAATGTTGATCGTGAAAGATGAACAAAATAATAACAAAAGAGTACAAGATCTGATTACTTCTTCCACCTCTGTCTGACTGAATTATGTAATGCATTGGTTGTTCTTTGAACCCTTTCCCCCCATTTATAAAGACACATTGTGCACATTTCAGCTCCACACCCTGTTTAAATCAGCACAGCCCTCCATTTAGAATATAGTATTTGTCATATTTTACTGTACCTAGTTTCTCACATAACTATATTTGGTGTAAGTATTGTCTTCAAATAGCTTTTATACATAAAATGTTTTACTACATGTCTGTGTCTTTGTATTCACCACTTACAGCAAAGCAATCCCTTGTATTTGTAAACCTACTTGGTGATAAAACAGATTCTGATTATTTGTTCAACCCCTTTTTCGCCAGTGATACAAATTGAAATATAAGAAAAAAAGATACCATGTAAATCATTTTTTCCGACATACAATCTCATATTAGGATTTATTTATCTCATTATGTTTGACTTACTGTAATAATGACTTACTGTATGTCGAATTAATGAGATAGAAAGTCATAATAACAACTCACATGATACCGTTGTTTGCACAATGGCGGAAATGGGCTTCCATATTTAACCCTAGCTTCCCACTAATAGTATAATAATAATCCACTAATTATCCTTTTACATTACAGTGAATTACATCATGCACGCCTCTTAGTTACCAGCAGGCCTCAGGCTTACAGGACCAGAATCAGGGTGATAAAAAAGCATCTGAAACCTTCATTATTCAATGCATTTGTTATTTGTTGACCCCTATTTTCACACACACATATTTAACCGTTGGTCAAAACAGGCCCGTTGGTTTTCAAAATGCCGGCTAGCCATGCTAAGCTAACTGCCATGTTTTCTAGCAGGTAACTTAGCAACAAAACCCAGCATGTTTCACAGGTAAATAGTTCCTCTGCGGGTTGTACTCACCACGCTGATCTAACCTGCACGATGCGGATCCGCCGTGATGAAGGAGCTCCAGGTAATAAAAGGTAAATAAAATCCCCGGTGCTTTTTCAGGTTCTTTACTCCCGGTGAAAGAAAATGGCGAAGACGTAACGACGCGATCTCTGCTGTTCCACTGTACGTACGGGGTTTCCTGGGCCGCTTCTCACGGGCTGCTCAGTTTTACATATGGTTATAAAATGTACAATAGGTGGGAGATCAGAATCAGAAATGTAAATACCATCCTATTTATATATGTTTTTACATCTGTAATTTAAATACTATCATATGCATACATGTTTCTTCTCCTGTAGCATAAGTCTATTTTCTGTTGCTGCAGTATTTCTAGATTCAAAGGCATTATTGTCATAAGCACAGTAGCTACAAGAAATGGCAATGCAAATAGTGCATATTATGTTGCCGACCAATGTGCAAGTGATGCATAAGTAAACTATATACATGTCAGAAAATAAATAAATAAAATAAGCTAAATAATGCAGGGGATGTTGTAAGTGACCAAGTAAATGCAGGAGTCTATATGTAAATAGAATAAGATATACAAGAACAGAATGTAAAATTAAATACTGTTCATGTAGTGATGACTATTTTGCTCTTCATAAAACATCCAAATGTATCCAAAATATTTTATAGTGTGTTATATTTGATGTGTTTTTATTTGCCATTTATTTTAAATTGTATTATGTGTATACTGTCTGTCTGTTTGTCTGTCTGTCTATCTAAGCTAAAATAAGATTAACTTTATTAATCCCAATTTTGGAAATGTTTTTGTTGCAGCAGCATAAAACAAAACAAGGTTTTGCACATAATAACAAATTAAAAGAGCAGAAATAAACCATTCTAAAATAGAAACATCTCAAAATAGAAATAAAAGCAGCATTAGAGAGTAAGACAAATATACAGATGACCGTGAAGATACAAATCTATAAACTGTCTGACAAATAAACAAACACTATTGATTGGCCAATTTTCTGTTGACACAATATACACAATATGAGCAGGATTTAACACCATATACACAATATGAGCAGGATTTAACACCATATACACAATATGAGCAGGAAAAAACAATATAAGCAGGCATCTATCTGTCTACCCATCCACTGTATCTACTGTATTTAGAGGGTGTAGTTCCACTTAAAGACTGAGAGGGGCAGCAGAGCGCGCAGCATATATAAAGCCTGCCGTTAATTTCCACGTAGAAGAAGAACGCGGATCTAAAAGCGGAAGTAATTTGCGCGTGTCCTTGATAGAGAGGCAACTGCAGACGGAAATAAAGATGAACAGACAAATATTTGTAAGTTTGTTCTCTATTTAAAGTCTCTATTTGCTTTGTGGGATTATATAAAATTGATAAGGCAGACATCCAGTGTGAGAGTTAGTGACGCGGCTAAATGAAGACTACAACTGATGTAGGGGTCAAAGAAACGTTAGGAAGAAGAGCTACATTAGCTTAGCTTCCGCTGTAGCTTTACGAGCTTTACTTAATATATATATATTATACCCATTATTATCGATGATGAGACCATGTTAGTGTGAAAAGACAGCTTCAAATAAACTATGTAACAGATGCTTAAAGAAGGATATTAATACAAGAACCCAATCAGCTTTTATTTAAAATAATTGATCTGGACATTGCTGTATATTTGGCCACTAAAACAACTAGTTTGGTGTTTAGTGAACGCTGCCAGATCTTCAAAGACCTTGTAGTCCATGTGCTGGATTGGACTCCAGTCTGCACGGGTTAGGGTCATCCAGTCTGCACGGGGTAGGGTTAGGGTCATCTTGTGTTGTGGCTGTGGTCTCCATTTGACCATGCTCACAGGAATGAATGAGATTTGATTGAATGTGATTTAACATTATTTAATAAAGCCTATTCAGTGTGTTGGTCTGTGTCCTGCTGTTTGTAATGCCTCTTCCTGGCTGTAATGACTCTTCCTGGCTGTAATGACTCTTCCTGGCTGTAATGACTCTTCCTGTTTTGTAACGACTCTTCCTGTTTGTAACGACTCTTCCTGCTCCTGGTGTTTCCAGGCGCTGCAGCGCGTTGCTCGGAGGACCTTCAGCAGCTCCGGGCGCCGGCTGGAGAACCAGGTCCCCCAGAAACAGAAGAGGTTCCAGGTACACAGACCACTATACACCCTGCATCGAGGCACATCCAGGGAGGAGGGTTAGGGCCGCATGAGAAACATCTGTTGGCATAACACCAAAAGTACAAATCAATGGAGTTTCTCTTCGGAAAATCTCTGAGATTAAAGTCAGAATTCAGACTTTTCTTTAACAGAATTCAGACTTTTTTTTAATGCAGAATTCAGACTTTTCTATAATACATAATTCAGACTTTTCTTTAATGCAGAATTCAGACTTTTCTTTAATACATAATTCAGACTTTTCTTTAATGCAGAATTCAGACTTTTCTTTAATACATAATTCAGACTTTTCTTTAATACATAATTCAGACTTTTTTTAATGCAGAATTCAGACTTTTCTTTAACACAGAATTCAGACTTTTTTAATACAGAATTCAGACTTTTTTAATACAGAATTCAGACTTTTTTAATGCAGAATTCAGACTTCTTTAATGCAGAATTCAGACTTTTTTAATACAGAATTCAGACTTTTTTAATACAGAATTCAGACTTTTTTAATACAGAATTCAGACTTTTTTAATGCAGAATTCAGACTTTTTTAATGCAGAATTCAGACTTCTTTAATGCAGAATTCAGACTTATTTAATGCAGAATTCAGACTTTTTTAATGCAGAATTCAGACTTTTTTAATGCAGAATTCAGACTTCTTTAATGCAGAATTCAGACTTCTTTAATGCAGAATTCAGACTTCTTTAATGCAGAATTCAGACTTCTTTAATGCAGAATTCAGACTTTTCTTTAACACAGAATTCAGACTTTTTTAATACAGAATTCAGACTTTTTAATGCAGAATTCAGACTTCTTTAATGCAGAATTCAGACTTCTTTAATGCAGAATTCAGACTTCTTTAATGCAGAATTCAGACTTTTTTAATGCAGAATTCAGACTTCTTTAATGCAGAATTCAGACTTCTTTAATGCAGAATTCAGACTTCTTTAATGCAGAATTCAGACTTTTTTAATGCAGAATTCAGACTTCTTTAATGCAGAATTCAGACTTCTTTAATGCAGAATTCAGACTTTTTTAATGCAGAATTCAGACTTTTTTAATGCAGAATTCAGACTTCTTTAATGCAGAATTCAGACTTCTTTAATGCAGAATTCAGACTTTTTTAATGCAGAATTCAGACTTTTTTAATGCAGAATTCAGACTTCTTTAATGCAGAATTCAGACTTTTTTAATGCAGAATTCAGACTTTTCTTTAACACAGAATTCAGACTTTTTAATACAGAATTCAGACTTTTCTTTAACACAGAATTCAGACTTTTTTAATGCAGAATTCAGACTTTTCTTTAACACAGAATTCAGACTTTTTAATACAGAATTCAGACTTTTTTAATGCAGAATTCAGACTTCTTTAATGCAGAATTCAGACTTCTTTAATGCAGAATTCAGACTTCTTTAATGCAGAATTCAGACTTCTTTAAATGCAGAATTCAGACTTTTTTTAATGCAGAATTCAGACTTTTTTTAATGCAGAATTCAGACTTCTTTAATGCAGAATTCAGACTTCTTTAATGCAGAATTCAGACTTCTTTAATGCAGAATTCAGACTTCTTTCATGCAGAATTCAGACTTATTTAATGCAGAATTCAGACTTCTTTAATGCAGAATTCAGACTTTTTAATGCAGAATTCAGACTTTTCTTTAATGCAGATTTCAGACTTTTTTTAATTCAGACTTTTCTTTAATACAGAATTCAGACTTTTCTTTAATGCAGAATTCAGACTTTTTTTAATGCAGAATTCAGACTTTTCTTTAATGCAGAATTCAGACTTCTTTAATGCAGAATTCAGACTTTTCTTTAATACAGAATTCAGACTTTTTTTAATGCAGAATTCAGACTTTTCTTTAATGCAGAATTCAGACTTTTCTTTAATGCAGAATTCAGACTTTTCTTTAATACAGAATTCAGACTTTTCTTTAATACAGAATTCAGACTTTTCTTTAATGCAGAATTCAGACTTTTTTAATGCAGAATTCAGACTTTTTTTAATGCAGAATTCAGACTTTTTTAATGCAGAATTCAGACTTTTTTAATGCAGAATTCAGACTTTTTAATGCAGAATTCAGACTTTTTTTCTCACATCTCAAACCACCTTTGCTCCGATGTCAAATGTTTGTTCCCATGTGGCCCTAATCCTCTCCCAGACACATTTAACCACTTCACCAGACCATGTTTTACTGTGTTGGTATATGTGTAAAGTTCTTCCTGTTTCTACTGGAACCTTTTCAAAGTTGTATTTTTACTTCCTCTGTCCCCTCATGGAAGTGGAGACTCAATGGCTTTCCAGTTTTGATGTAATGAGCTGTGTGAGGTTAACAGTAATACATTTCATTTTGTTTAGTAGTTATGGTTCTTGCTGTCTAAACTAGTACGCCATTTCTGTTGTGATATTAATTAACAGTTGTTTTCTGATATGAAGAACCACATTTTGTGACTATCGAAGTGTTTTGTTTAAGTTCGATTAGCATTATTATTCTTTTGCTTGTAGCCTGTATCAAACCTAGGAAGTATAAACAACCCTGCATCAATGCATTGGACCATTGAAAGCCTTGTTGTGTGTTCATGCGGTTTTCTAGACAGGAAGTGGTTTTAACGCTTCCTGTTGTCTCCTCTGAATGAGAAATTAGAGGTTTTTTTCATCTCTTAAGCCGTGGTTCTTCTCCTGAAGCCCTGAAATCATTTTAGCTCCAAAGATAAGTTACGTGACTTCAAATCTAACAGTGTTTCACTAAATCTGCATGTGTGGTAGTGCCTAATATTAGGATTATTAGTAATCATTTTCACTTCAGTATTGTGTGATAAAGAATATTATATTGATGATTTTAAGCAGCTTTCAAAGTGTCTTGTATTTTAAACAAATTAGTTTTATGGCTGGTTTTTATTCTCTAATGCTTCAATATTGTTATTACACCTACAAAGATTGAACCCAGCCTGCACGAACAGCTTTTGTGTGACCTTTTTCATTTAATTTCATATCTTTTTAAAAGGTCAGTCTGTGTTGTTTGAGTGCGGTAGCATCTATAATAAATTGCATACGCCACACGTGAGTGCAAAAATACATTTCTAGGAATGATCGAAACATAATTTGGATGTTTTTGGTGTTTTTCTAATGCTGTGTTGCAAGTTTAAAGTAGAGACACTACATACTGATATACACCTGAACATCAGCAGGAGAGGACTCTTTAAAGTAGAGACACTACATACTGATATACACCTGAACATCAGCAGGAGAGGACTCTTTAAAGTAGAGACACTACATACTGATATACACCTGAACATCAGCAGGAGAGGACTCTTTAAAGTAGAGACACTACATACTGATATACACCCGAACACCAGCAGGAGAGGACTCTTTAAAGTAGAGACACTACACACTGATATACACCTGAACATCAGCAGGAGAGGACTCTTTAAAGTAGAGACACTACACACTGATATACACCTGAACATCAGCAGGAGAGGACTCTTTAAAGTAGAGACACTACTACTGATATACACCCGAACACCAGCAGGAGAGGACTCTTTAAAGTAGGGACACTACATACTGATATACACCTGAACATCAGCAGGAGAGGACTCTTTAAAGTAGAGACACTACATACTGATATACACCTGAACATCAGCAGGAGAGGACTCTTTAAAGTAGAGACACTACATACTGATATACACCTGAACATCAGCAGGAGAGGACTCTTTAAAGTAGAGACACTACATACTGATATACACCTGAACATCAGCAGGAGAGGACTCTTTAAAGTAGAGACACTACATACTGATATACACCTGAACATCAGCAGGAGAGGACTCTTTAAAGTAGAGACACTACATACTGATACACACCTGAACATCAGCAGGAGAGGACTCTTTAAAGTAGAGACACTACATACTGATATACACCTGAACATCAGCAGGAGAGGACTCTTTAAAGCAGAGACACTACATACTGATATACACCTGAACATCAGCAGGAGAGGACTCTTTAAAGTAGAGACACTACATACTGATATACACCTGAACATCAGCAGGAGAGGACTCTTTAAAGTAGAGACACTACATACTGATACACACCTGAACATCAGCAGGAGAGGACTCTTTAAAGTAGAGACACTACATACTGATATACACCTGAACATCAGCAGGAGAGGACTCTTTAAAGTAGAGACACTACATACTGATATACACCTGAACATCAGCAGGAGAGGACTCTTTAAAGTAGAGACACTACATACTGATATACACCTGAACATCAGCAGGAGAGGACTCTTTAAAGTAGAGACACTACATACTGATATACACCTGAACATCAGCAGGAGAGGACTCTTTTAAAGTAGAGACAGTACATACTGATATACACCTGAACATCAGCAGGAGAGGACTCTTTAAAGTAGAGACACTACATACTGATATACACCTGAACATCAGCAGGAGAGGACTCTTTAAAGTAGAGACACTACATACTGATACACACCTGAACATCAGCAGGAGAGGACTCTTTAAAGTAGAGACACTACATACTGATAAACACCTGAACATCAGCAGGAGAGGACTCTTTAAAGTAGAGACACTACATACTGATATACACCTGAACATCAGCAGGAGAGGACTCTTTAAAGTAGAGACACTACATACTGATATACACCTGAACATCAGCAGGAGAGGACTCTTTAAAGTAGAGACACTACATACTGATATACACCTGAACATCAGCAGGAGAGAACTCTTTAAAGTAGAGACACTACATACTGATACACACCTGAACATCAGCAGGAGAGGACTCTTTAAAGTAGAGACACTACATACTGATCTACACCTGAACGTCAGCAGGAGAGGACTCTTTAAAGTAGAGACACTACATACTGATATACACCTGAACATCAGCAGGAGAGGACTCTTTAAAGTAGAGACACTACTGATATACACCTGAACATCAGCAAGAGAGGACTCTTTAAAGTAGAGACACTACATACTGATATACACCTGAACATCAGCAGGAGAGGACTCTTTAAAGTAGAGACACTACATACTGATATACACCTGAACATCAGCAGGAGAGGACTCTTTAAAGTAGAGACACTACATACTGATATACACCTGAACATCAGCAGGAGAGGACTCTTTAAAGTAGAGACACTACATACTGATACACACCTGAACATCAGCAGGAGAGGACTCTTTAAAGTAGAGACACTACATACTGATACACACCTGAACATCAGCAGGAGAGAACTCTTTTGCCCATAGTTCTACATATTTACACAAAAATGATGATGGAAAATAAATTTCTGTTTTCTGATGTTTAATCTTGAAGAAAAACATGAATATTAATATACATTAATATGAAAAGTGAATATTTTTTGAATGTTCCAGTCAATTTGGTGTCTGATGTACTATTAATAAATGCTCACTTTCTCCATAAAACAGATTTTCAAAGCATCTGAAATAAGAGCAGCGTGGCTCAAACAGCTTTTACTGTAAAGGGAACAATGAGTGAAAACGTTCTGCATTTAGGTTTTAATTTTTGGGGGTGTATCTGAAGTATTTCACTCAGTGTTTTGGCAGATCTAACAGTGTGTATCTGAAGTATTTCACTCAGTGTTTTGGCAGATCTAACAGCGTGTATCTGAAGTATTCCACTCAGTGTTTTGGCAGATCTAACAGTGTGTATCTGAAGTATTCCACTCAGTGTTTTGGCAGATCTAACAGTGTGTATCTGAAGTATTCCACTCAGTGTTTTGGCAGATCTAACAGTGTGTATCTGAAGTATTCACTCAGTGTTTTGGCAGATCTAACAGCGTGTATCTGAAGTATTTCACTCAGTGTTTTGGCAGATCTAACAGTGTGTATCTGAAGTATTCCACTCAGTGTTTTGGCAGATCTAACAGTGTGTATCTGAAGTATTCACTCAGTGTTTTGGCAGATCTAACAGCGTGTATCTGAAGTATTTCACTCAGTGTTTTGGCAGATCTAACAGTGTGTATCTGAAGTATTCCACTCAGTGTTTTGGCAGATCTAACAGTGTGTATCTGAAGTATTCCACTCAGTGTTTTGGCAGATCTAACAGTGTGTATCTGAAGTATTCCACTCAGTGTTTTGGCAGATCTAACAGGTGTATCTGAAGTATTCCACTCAGTGTTTTGGCAGATCTAACAGTGTGTATCTGAAGTATTCCACTCAGTGTTTTGGCAGATCTAACAGTGTGTATCTGAAGTATTCCACTCAGTGTTTTGGCAGATCTAACAGCGTGTATCTGAAGTATTCACTCAGTGTTTTGGCAGATCTAACAGTGTGTATCTGAAGTATTCCACTCAGTGTTTTGGCAGATCTAACAGTGTGTATCTGAAGTATTCCACTCAGTGTTTTGGCAGATCTAACAGCGTGTATCTGAAGTATTCCACTCAGTGTTTTGGCAGATCTAACTGTGTATCTGAAGTATTCCACTCAGTGTTTTGGCAGATCTAACAGCGTGTATCTGAAGTATTTCACTCAGTGTTTTGGCAGATCTAACAGTGTGTATCTGAAGTATTCCACTCAGTGTTTTGGCAGATCTAACAGTGTGTATCTGAAGTATTTCACTCAGTGTTTTGGCAGATCTAACAGTGTGTATCTGAAGTATTCCACTCAGTGTTTTGGCAGATCTAACTGTGTATCTGAAGTATTCCACTCAGTGTTTTGGCAGATCTAACAGTGTGTATCTGAAGTATTCCACTCAGTGTTTTGGCAGATCTAACAGCGTGTATCTGAAGTATTCCACTCAGTGTTTTGGCAGATCTAACAGCGTGTATCTGAAGTATTTCACTCAGTGTTTTGGCAGATCTAACAGCGTGTATCTGAAGTATTTCACTCAGTGTTTTGGCAGATCTAACAGCGTGTATCTGAAGTATTCCACTCAGTGTTTTGGCAGATCTAACAGCGTGTATCTGAAGTATTCCACTCAGTGTTTTGGCAGATCTAACAGCGTGTATCTGAAGTATTCCACTCAGTGTTTTGGCAGATCTAACCGTGTGTATCTGAAGTATTCCACTCAGTGTTTTGGCAGATCTAACAGTGTGTATCTGAAGTATTCCACTCAGTGTTTTGGCAGATCTAACAGTGTGTATCTGAAGTATTTCACTCAGTGTTTTGGCAGATCTAACAGTGTGTATCTGAAGTATTCCACTCAGTGTTTTGGCAGATCTAACAGTGTATCTGAAGTATTCCACTCAGCGTTTTGGCAGATCTAACAGTGTGTATCTGAAGTATTCCACTCAGTGTTTTGGCAGATCTAACAGTGTGTATCTGAAGTATTCCACTCAGTGTTTTGGCAGATCTAACAGTGTGTATCTGAAGTATTCACTCAGTGTTTTGGCAGATCTAACAGTGTGTATCTGAAGTATTCCACTCAGTGTTTTGGCAGATCTAACAGTGTGTATCTGAAGTATTCCACTCAGTGTTTTGGCAGATCTAACAGCGTGTATCTGAAGTATTTCACTCAGTGTTTTGGCAGATCTAACAGTGTGTATCTGAAGTATTCCACTCAGTGTTTTGGCAGATCTAACAGTGTGTATCTGAAGTATTTCACTCAGTGTTTTGGCAGATCTAACAGCGTGTATCTGAAGTATTCCACTCAGTGTTTTGGCAGATCTAACAGCGTGTATCTGAAGTATTCCACTCAGTGTTTTGGCAGATCTAACAGCGTGTATCTGAAGTATTCACTCAGTGTTTTGGCAGATCTAACAGTGTGTATCTGAAGTATTCCACTCAGTGTTTTGGCAGATCTAACTGTGTATCTGAAGTATTCCACTCAGTGTTTTGGCAGATCTAACAGTGTGTATCTGAAGTATTCCACTCAGTGTTTTGGCAGATCTAACAGCGTGTATCTGAAGTATTCCACTCAGTGTTTTGGCAGATCTAACAGTGTGTATCTGAAGTATTCCACTCAGTGTTTTGGCAGATCTAACAGTGTGTATCTGAAGTATTCCACTCAGTGTTTTGGCAGATCTAACAGTGTGTATCTGAAGTATTCCACTCAGTGTTTTGGCAGATCTAACAGGTGTATCTGAAGTATTCCACTCAGTGTTTTGGCAGATCTAACAGTGTGTATCTGAAGTATTCCACTCAGCGTTTTGGCAGATCTAACAGTGTGTATCTGAAGTATTCCACTCAGTGTTTTGGCAGATCTAACAGTGTGTATCTGAAGTATTCCACTCAGTGTTTTGGCAGATCTAACAGTGTGTATCTGAAGTATTTCACTCAGTGTTTTGGCAGATCTAACAGTGTATCTGAAGTATTCCACTCAGCGTTTTGGCAGATCTAACAGTGTGTATCTGAAGTATTCCACTCAGTGTTTTGGCAGATCTAACAGTGTGTATCTGAAGTATTCCACTCAGTGTTTTGGCAGATCTAACAGTGTGTATCTGAAGTATTCCACTCAGTGTTTTGGCAGATCTAACAGTGTGTATCTGAAGTATTCCACTCAGTGTTTTGGCAGATCTAACAGTGTGTATCTGAAGTATTCCACTCAGTGTTTTGGCAGATCTAACAGCGTGTATCTGAAGTATTCCACTCAGTGTTTTGGCAGATCTAACAGTGTGTATCTGAAGTATTCACTCAGTGTTTTGGCAGATCTAACAGCGTGTATCTGAAGTATTTCACTCAGTGTTTTGGCAGATCTAACAGTGTGTATCTGAAGTATTTCACTCAGTGTTTTGGCAGATCTAACAGTGTGTATCTGAAGTATTCCACTCAGTGTTTTGGCAGATCTAACAGTGTGTATCTGAAGTATTTCACTCAGTGTTTTGGCCGATCTAACGGTGTATCTGAAGTATTCACTCAGTGTTTTGGCAGATCTAACAGTGTGTATCTGAAGTATTTCACTCAGTGTTTTGGCCGATCTAACGTGTGTATCTGAAGTATTCCACTCAGTGTTTTGGCAGATCTAACGTGTGTATTGAAGTATTCCACTCAGTGTTTTGGCAGATCTAACGTGTGTATCTGAAGTATTCCACTCAGTGTTTTGGAATCTAACTGTGTGTATTTGAAGTATTCCACTCAGTGTTTTGGCAGATCTAACGTGTGTATTTGATGTTTGTCTCTGCAGGAGGACGACGGGATGCCGATTCATTTAAAAGGCGGCGTCGGTGACACTCTGCTCTACAGAGCCACCATGGGCCTCACCGTCCTGGGTGAGGAAACATCTCCTTCTACTTTAAAAAGTTCCTGCAGAATCAGACACTCATTATTTATCTAGAGGCTGAGCTCGTGAGGTAGACAACTCTCAAAACTGGAGATATTAAGGCAGACTAATGACCAAAATGTAGTTTACCCATATGTGTAGCTTTTTCTAGACCTTAATTATTGCACTGCTCAGAGAATAACAAATAAACAACAGCACACTTCTATATTTTGTATTTAGCACCAAATGGAAAACAAAGTGGTTGTGTGTAGCGTAAGAAACAGTGCACGTTATGTTTATAGAAGTACATGCATTTTTATTATTAATTTGTATGGCAGATTATTTGTTTAAACTTATAATAATACATTTATTTTGGGGGGAGCCTTTCATAACACCCAAGGACACCTTACAGGGCATAGAGGCAATATAGGGAACAATTAAAACAGTGGATTTAGTGAAGTATCAGCCGGGGTAAGACAAGACAACAGGAAATGGACTATAGAAGGACACAGAAGGACACAGGGTACAGTTTATAAAGAAAATGCCAGTTTGAACAGGTGGGTTTTGAATGTTGTTCTGGAATCAGACTGTCGGATGTGCATGTGGATTTATCTTTGTATTAATAATTTTTGATATAAAATGGAGCAACCAATCCCTCTTTAAAAAAACAATATTAATTGAATAATATGAATATTTTCAGTTGCAGAGTGTGTGCCGTCTCTCTATAACCATCATCTGTTTAACCTGGAAATCAAATATATAATTTGATTCTCCTTTTTATTGCAGGAAGTGGGTATGTTGTGTACGAGCTGGTGAAGTGGGCGTGTCCGAAGAAAGCCTGACTCCACTCCATGTTTACTTCATTTCAAATTTAAACAGATATATGCCGGCCACTCTATATTGTGTAATAAATGTGTACGTTCTGGTGTTTCCCGTCATGACGGAGAATGTGTTTCATGCTCATGGGATCAATATTTATTTCTTGCACTCTCTCTGAGGTCCTGAGGATCAATAAACAACGCTTCATGGCCAAAACATGTCGCTTCTTCTTTCCCGATCGCTTTGTTCGTTCAAATACTGTATTTTAAAGAGTTCGTAATGCTTTTGGGGAGTTTTCCTCTCCTGTTATATAGGTTTTAGTGCATGTAAATGGTCCGCAGAGGCTGAAATCCCTGTTTCACTGCAGAGGGTGAAGGTTCTTGCACTACTTAAGTAGGTTTACAAAAATAAGTGTCCTGGTTACACTCAGAAATCCAGACTTCATTTCTGAACAAGGTGTCTCTATACCATATATAGAAAATAATAAAGAAATGTAAATATTAAAGGCACTGACTGTAATATTGTACAGTGGTCGCTTCTTGAAGTAGGCCGACAAGGTTTTTGAATTTGTATCTGCATTTTATTCAACTGGCCCAGTCGCACAAAAAAACGTGTAATAGCTAAGTTTGTCCACAGGGCAAAACGTAGTATATTCACAAATAACCCTAAAACGTGACATGGATACAATATTTTGTCCTATAGAGAGGCGAAGTTCCGCCCATCTACTTCCGACCCATTGGACCTTATTTCGGAAAAATTATGCATTGAAGTCAATGGGGAGAGAAAGATTATGTTTCGATCCCGTTTGAATTGTGCCATGAATTACACATATGATGTTTGTCAATCTTAAAAATGAATTTCCATGTCATAAAAACACAGTTTGTCGTAAAACTGTTGAAATATAAGACTGAAAAATACACAACTAGAAAGACTACAAATCCCGGTCCCGCATGCTGACTCTCACGGAACCGACTAACTCCCCTTGTGTGTATGTACAGCTCTCAACGTGCCCAGACTTGGAGTGATTTTCACCTCGTTTAATAGGTCACCTGAAACGAGGTACTTTTTTAGCATTTAGATAATCACTCACCTGAAGAAGAGGAGGAGGTCACGTGGTGTGATGAAGAGGAATTGCAGCATCAGGTGTTTTTAATATGCAGTCTTTTATCTTGTATCCCTGCATCTGTAAACTCAGGAGCATTACAGGTACAGTCAGGTTCTTTAAGAGTGTATCGCCCCCTAGAGGCCTGGAGTGGAAAAACAGGTGTAAATAAGATGAGTAATTACAGAACAGATTTTATAATAAAAGAAATGAGTATTAAAAGTCCTGAAAATAAACCATACTGAAGTGAAAATATAAAATGTAAGCAACATTTATTTATAAATAAAAGTGTTGATTATGCAGTAAAGTTGATCTGCACCCACGTTACTGATGAAAACTCGACAGCAGGAAGGTCTGTGGATTTATTTTTAATATAGAATATAAAATCTTCCTCCAGTGACAAACCAAAAGTAAAAGATTTGATCGTAAAAAAAAGAAACACACAAACCTGAGGGTGGTGCTGTTGAGCTGCAGTGTATTAACACACACACACTTTAAGAAACACACACACTAACACACAAATAATCGCACACGTCATTCAACAGCACACAACTGGTAAAATGGGGTTCTGCTCAACAGATGAAGCGCTGACTGAACCGGAGGACCAACCTGAAAGCTGACAGGATGTTGATCAGGGGATTTGAAAGGTCTATAGCCACCTAGCCAGGTTTTCTAGCCTCTTCTCGATGTGCCATTCTTAGAGCTTCCTCTGTGACGCTCTGATGCACTCTCCAAGAACGCTGAAGAGTACGTAAGTCAAATCAAACAGTCTCACTCTCTCTCTTGCCTCATACCTGATCCCAGGATATCACCACAGCTCCACTGAATGTGCAACACCTCCCTTGGCTCTGACACAAACTGTGTTGTTTACAAAGTGAGAGCCAGGGCAAAGAGAGGGGTTAAACCAGCGATGTGCGGTCAGGGGAGGCAGGTGAGGCAGAGCCGCACTTGTCATTCTCCAATAAAAAATAATAATGTGTCCACTGATCTGTGTTGTAAATGTGATTTCTGTTTGATTCCAATCGCTTTTTATAGTAAAAATCGGCTAATTTGCCGAGCTCCGCTACAACTACGGGGAGCGATGAGATTGAGAAGTGAGGCAGGGACGAGCTCTGCCTCAAAGAAGCCCACAGTAACTTGCTGGAGCACGGGCACTAATTTTGTGAGCGCGCTCAAGCCAGTTACTGTGTGGTGAGGTGAGTAGTGATGGGAATTCCGATTCCCTTCAGGGACACAAATCTTTTGATTCAGTTCACTTGAAAGATTCGTTCACTGATTCGTTCACCGGTTCGCGAACGACTTCTGGTGATTTGCACGTTCGCGAACGATTCATCTTTGTACTTAATTCGTTCAGTGATTCTTCACTACTGCCGAAGTCCGTACAAGAAGTTTGCTGGCGTAACATGTATGATATTAAAACACATTTTACACCTCACCTTGTTGCCCCATGATTTATGCTCTGGGAATAGGCTACATATTATTTAAGAAATATAATTGGCCATTGTTAAATCTCTCATAAATGTGTGCCTGACTATACGATGTATTACAGCAGACTAGCACGTTATACTTTCAAACCCATGCACGTACTATGTGGCCTAACTTAAATCCCAAAGCATTAAACTCCATTTGGCCGAGTTCAAAGTGAATAAAAAATATATCCTCTACATCGGTGACGATTTATTCATATTCTATAGTATGTACCCATCTATGTTTACCTTTAGCTAGCGGCTAAGCTAGCTGGACGCTACGGAGCCCAGCTATCCGCCCTCTGAAGCTTTTAGGGCAGACAGGGAGAGGAGAATGTCCCGCTAACACTGTGTGTGTGTGTGTTTCACATTAGCGGGATGCTATGGAGCTCAGGTATCCGCCATCTGAAGCTTTTAGGGCGAACAGGGGGAGGAGAATACAACGCTGTGTGTATTTATCGCTAAGCTAGCGGCTAAGCTAGCTGGACGCTACGGAGCCCAGCTATCCGCCCTCTGAAGCTTTTAGGGCCGACAGGGAGAGGAGAATGTCCCGCTAACGCTGTGTGTGTGTGTTTCACATTAGCGGGATGCTATGGAGCTCAGGTATCCGCCATCTGAAGCTTTTAGGGCCGACAGGGGGAGGAGAATACAACGCTGTGTGTATTTATCGCTAAGCTAGTGGCTAAGCTAGCTGGACGCTACGGAGCCCAGCTATCCGCCCTCTGAAGCTTTTAGGCCCGACACTGGGAGGAGAATACAACGCTGTGTGTATTTATCGCTAAGCTAGCTGGACGCTACGGAGCCCAGCTATCCGCCCTCTGAAGCTTTTAGTGCCGACAGGGGGAGGAGAATACAACGATGTGTGTATTTATCGCTAAGCTAGCTGGACCGTACGGTTCCGGTATCCGTCCTCTTTATTGCGGACAGGTTGAGGAGTGTGTGTGTGTGTGTGTGTGTGTGTGTGTGTGTGGTGTGTGTGTGTGTGTGTGTGTGTGTGTGTGTGTGTGTGTGTGTGTGTGTGTGTGTGTGTGTGTGTGTGTGTGTGTGTGTGTGTGTGTGTGTGTGTGTGTCGGAGCTCAGGTGAGAGGGCTCTGATTACAGTACACTGTAGGAAACAGTTCAGAACTGTAGGAAACAGTTCTGAACTGTTTCCTACAGTTCTTTAAGTTCGTCGTTCGCGAACGACTTCTCTTTAGCTTTTGGCGGAAGGCGTCGACTCAAACAAACGAATCGTTTTGTGGGAGGAATCAGTTCATCTCGTTCACTTCAAAGATTCGTTCAAAAAGAACGAATCGTTCGCGAACGACCCATCACTAGAGGCATGGGCGTCGCAGCCATTATATGAGGGTGGGACAAGTCCCCCCCACTTTTTCAAATGATTAGTTTAGACCCCCCCACTTTTACCATGTGGAAAGTCCGTGAATCGGTCCATCCACTCGCCGCACTTTGTAGAGCGCTGTGTCAGTGCTTCATATCAAATCCATTCCACTTGCTTATTGAGAGAATGCCCAAGTCAATGAAACTCCGTTCCATGTTTTCACTGCTACTTTGTACCAAGGCAGATTCTCCCATAGCGCGCGCATGTTCAAGGAGTGTTGTCATAGTTGGAGAGCTCAGATCTGTTGTATGAAGCGATGCCGGTAGCGGAGGTAAGGCACACACACCAAGTGTTCAGGACATTGTTAATACAGCGAAAATCAAAGCTGACGATCTCTTGGTTTGATATGTTTTCTCCCCCAGACAACATGGACATAAGAACCTTGTTTTCAAAGAAGAGGAAAGTAAGTCTTCAGCTGGCAGCAGTTAATCAGTTAACAGTGATGGCGGCGGCGGCAAAAGCGTCTCACTTCTGGAGAGGAGTTTCGTCTTTATGTCATGATAGAGAGATACAAATACTGAATAGTTTAGATGAGAAAAGGCATCGAAATGCCAGGTTACTAGTATTTATCATGTAAACAGGGAACATGAATAACCCCATCTCTCTGTGCTCATGTAAACAACATGATGTCCATGTAGAGACGCAGTCAGTGTGTTTTACTGGAGCCTCAGTTCGATAAGAGATTATTTTCTGAGTTCTTTAACTTAGGTACTCTCTCTCAAAATGGTAATGTGTGTTATGTTTTAATTATACTTCTTATCATTCAGAAGCTTTTTGTGTGTTTATGTTTTACTGAGTGCTTATAGGCCATTTCCATCCCAGTATTCAGTTAACTGTTTATTTTCTGTGCACATTACATAGATAATATTCTACCTAGTGCTTGGGACTTTGAGTCTTCAAAATGTCCAATGTCACAGACTGGGACTTACTTTAGAGTCAGTTGTATTTTCATTCAGTATGACTTGTTATGATTCAATGTGAAAGAGTATACTGCTCAATAAATAATGATCACTGCACCTCTCTTGACATCTAGGCGCTTGAGAGTGAGTCAGAGGCAGAACACAGGGACAGTGGAGAGAGGTCCATTGCTGAGGTGAGTGATGAAAGGGAAATGACAGTTTAGAGTAAATTGTGATGTGGACTCTCATCCCAGAGTGTTAAGGAAATCAGTGGGGATATTGAACAGGAAGCATTTCAGTCAAGGGGCATCATGTGACCAATATAGACAGAAGAGCAACATTTATTTGAACATTTAAGTCAATGATACCATTCCAAGGTGAACTTAACATCTGTATGGAGTCAGATCAGTCTCAATATTAATAAATGCTCACAGAAGGATTCACACATGTATTTTGCGATTTATATATAAATGACTCTCCACAACAATATCTCTCAATGCACTCACAAATATTTATTGTTGTTTATAAATGTACAAAAAATTGACATTTAAACTGCTTTTTATTAATTCAAAGACGGCTCTGAATTAATAATCAAATATCTTTCCTTTCTTTACTACTGGATGAAATTACAGAATGTATCCATCATTTTCCTCATGCTAGTATAGCCACATAAAAGTATCAAACCACCTGATAAAATGCACCAGAACACAGAAAACCCCACACCCCCGTTAAAAATGTCCCCCCCACATTCAGGATGCTTCCTACGCCCATGACTAGAGGTGAGGCACAGATGAGCTCTGCCTCACCTCAGAATGCAACACCTCCCTTGGCTCTGACACAAACTGTATGTTGTTTACAAAGTGAGAGCCAGGGCAGAGAGAGGGGTTAAACCCAACAAAGCGTTGTGTTGTCAGTGTGTTGGAGATAGAGAGAGAAACACAACTCATTATAACATTGATTACAAGTATTCTTTTTATTTGGATTATATTTCATTAAAGCCGTAGGAAAAAAAGGAGAAACATATTCCATTAGGACTCAAGCTAATTAAAACATCCTGAGATACTGGAGGCATTTCAGCTTTAGGAATACACACAGAGTAAAAAGTGAGTAGAGTAAATATATTGTATAGACTATTGATCAGACATATACAGCATGTGCAGCAGTTACAGTAGGCAGTACAGGTATATATACTGTAGGTATAAGTACACGCTATGCTAATTATAAGACATTTTATGAATCACTAATTGAAAAACGAGATAAAAGCATTATTAAAGTTATTAAATCGACACTAGGGTGAATGATTTTCCCAGAGAACACAATTAAGAAAAACATTTTATGGATCATTTTACAATTTAGATATTTTCTGAATTCAACCCAACACTTGTATGTTTGAACATGTGCAGCAGTTACAGTGAGAAGTGGAGGTATAAGGTGTGAGTACAAGTACTGCTAATATTGAGATGTTATACAGAGACTGTAGACTATAGATCAGACACAGTATAACTATGTATGGGAATGTGAGAGCACACTTAAAGGATGTTAAATCAGAAAGGAATTAATATAATAATCTGTGTTTCCTATCACATGGAGGTGAGTTTCTGAAGTGTGTCGTCTGTGTGCGGGGGGCGGGGCCTAACTCGCTCTGTGTGTGCGGGGGGCGGGGCCTAACTCTCTCTGTGTGTGCAGGGGGCGGGGCCTAACAGACACGCTGCAGCGGCGTGCACACAGATTTTTAAGAGTAGTAGGCATACCGTTAAGTGTTAAGAGAGTGAAATGTTGCTTTACGAATTTCAACACTTGATGCTGTCCTCTTGATTCCAATTTCAGATACCTGTGTACTAACTGAATTAGTTTAAAGAGAGGAAACATTTTGACGAAAAGTTGACTAAAATGTAATGATTTTTCATCGACTAAAAATTGACTAAAACGTTTTGAGTTTTCGTC
Organism: Pogonophryne albipinna; assembly: GCA_028583405.1. NCBI lineage: Eukaryota > Metazoa > Chordata > Actinopteri > Perciformes > Artedidraconidae > Pogonophryne > Pogonophryne albipinna. The sequence goes on from JAPTMU010000093.1 coordinate 532,583, forward strand.
GACTAAAACTAGATTAAACTATGAAAGATAAAAAGGACTAAAATGTGACTAAAACTAATAACCATTATCGTCTAAAGACTAAATAAAAAACATCTGCCAAAATGAACACTGCTCAGTCATCAGAAAGGAATGAATACAATAAGCTGTGTTTCCTATCACATGGAGGTGAGTTTCTGAAGGGCCTCTCGTGGGGCTCAGGTGTTCTCAGTCATCAGAAAGGAATGAATACAATAAGCTGTGTTTCCTATCACATGGAGGTGAGTTTCTGAAGGGCCTCTCGTGGGGCTCAGGTGTTCTCAGTCATCAGAAAGGAATGAATACAATAAGCTGTGTTTCCTATCACATGGAGGTGAGTTTCTGAAGGGCCTCTCGTGGGGCTCAGGTGTTCTCAGTCATCAGAAAGGAATGAATACAATAAGCTGTGTTTCCTATCACATGGAGGTGAGTTTCTGAAGGGCCTCTCGTGGGGCTCAGGTGTTCTCAGGCATCAGAAATGTTCCAATGATCTCATGGTTCTCCTGTTTTCTCCTGTAACATATGAGGAGGTGATGTTTGACAGCATGGACTCTGAGGGGAGTTGATGTTGTTGATCAGTCACACAGAGGCAGAAGCCCCTCCATCGTTTACATAGTCCACCTCATCTTCATCTTCATCATTCTGCTCCTGTCAGCATGGAACAGAGACATGGTAAAAACACAGAGCAGAGCTGGAAAGTAACTAAGTACATTTACTCAGTGTTCTACTTCAGTATATTTGAAGGACTTGACTTGAGTATCATCAGTTAATGCTACTTTACACTTTAACTGCTCCTTGTTTTGGAGCTTCATGTTGAACTTTGTACTCGTCTTCATCCATTCATCTTTATTACACATTCTTTCTTTAACATCTTTTAGATTCCTTTTTTATTTTGTATTTATTTCATTCTTAAATTGAGCAGAAATCTCCATCTATGAAGTATTACATGATAAATATAACTAGTTCAGCTACCCAGTAGTATGTAAGTCATTTTAATAAACCATTCATTGCAAATGGAAGTGATACACATTAAAACATCACTTATTATAATCATATATCATATTATTACATTCTGCATAATCAACACTTTCAATGTAGGTGTATTTGTATTATTAATCATATTTATATATTAGAGTATTTGTACATTGTAGTATTGCTACTTTTAATGAAGTACAATATCTCAGTACTTCCTTTAGTGCCTTGCTCAAGGGATCCACAGAGATACTTCATTTCAACACAACATGCACACTTGACTCCTTTGTTGAATCTTCTGCCTGTCTTATAATCACAGTTCAATGAAAATAATAAATATTACAAGCTATTATTTTATATTTAAACTCACCAGGTTTTTTCTCATCCGTTTTTTGCCCCCTGAAAAAAACAAAAAGACAAACATGTTGACTTCAGCTTCCACGGTTTCCTTTGTCTTTTCTCTTGAATCTATGAACCCTCACCTTTAGCTCTGGTCCAGATGTGGACCGTAACCACGGTGACGATGAGAGCTGCTAACCCCACAGACACCAGGATGAGCCTCAAGAGACCTGCTGTTCCAGTTGTTGTAGCATCACCTTCAGGAATAAAACAACATCATGCAAAAAACTGTAGTTAAAAAAAAGTTTTCTGCATAAACCAAATGACAAAATGAAGTGACGTCAAAACCTCAAACCCCAAAAAGCATTATCTGTGATTAAATGTGTGAGAAGTGATTTGAAACAACTCATTATATTCTAACCTGGTTTCTCAATTAAGAGCTTCTCTTTTTGATCAGAACCATCCGTCTCTTCACATTTCAGAAACTCATTACATCCCTGATAAATGTGAGATGTTGTAAATGTGTTGTTTCAGTATATTCTAATAACAAGACTGTTAGAAGTGATTTTAAACATCTCAACGTGTTCTCACCTGAGGACTGAGGGCTGAAGGGAAACAGATGCACTTCTCTTGTGTCACCATTAGTTACTTCACAAGTAAACAACTCAGACCTTGATGTGTAACTAAAATGAGAAGTCAGAAATGTCACAGAGGCAGAGCAGAGAGACTGTGATGTGTTTATCTCTCTGTGATCTTTATCCACATCTCGACCCTGGAAGCAGCCACTTCACTGGGTGTTCACACCATCCATCTGTCTCCACAGAGCAGTCTAACGTCACCTCATCATTGTCCTGATGTTCAGTCACTGAAGATGGAGATATTGAGAGAGAAAGACAACAAGAGTAACATTAACTTCATCACTGTTATCATTATTATTGTAATGATTCAGTATATTGCTCTATAGAGACAGTTTGAAACATCATGATGTAAATACTCACTGGTAATAACAGACAGATAAACCTCAGAGTGTGAACTTTCTTCTCCTGATCTGCTGAACTGGCTGCAGAGGTAAACACCAGCATCCTCCTCTGTGACCTTCTTTATAACCATGAGAACAATCCTCTGTAACTCTCAGTCTGTCTGATTTAGCTTTGTGAATCTGTCCGTCTTCAAACAGCTTCACTGATGAACCTCTTGAATCATAGAAGCGCCAGAGAGTTCTCTCACACTCATCCTGATCATGCATCACATTGTCAAAAGGCAAAGTGACTTCATCTCCAGCTCTGACAGTGAGGGAGTAACGTCTCCAAGCTGCAGCTGTTGGGGAAAAAGCAGAAAGAAATATAGACGTAATAAATGCTGACAGAATAATGATGTATTATATACAAAGGTAAAGAGTTAGAGTTCTGGTTGATCTGTTTAATGAATCATTTAACGACACATTAAAACCAGAGTTAATTACAGATCCACATAACTAACTGAAGTGTTCATAGTGAGTGTGACCATCACTTTAAAGAATATTGCTATGTGGGTTTTAGTGAGCAAGAGTTCACTAAAGTCACCACGTTACAAACACAACTCATCACTCTCAGTTAAAGGGACAGTACGTAGGAAAGTACCGTTAGTGATATTAGAGCTGTTTTATTTCATGTACTTGGTAAATGGTGAATGGACTGTATTTATAAGCTCTTTATCCAGTCTCTCACCCCTCAAAGCGCTTTACAACAAGTCACCATTCACCCCCAGTTCATACAGAGCAATGTGCCCCTTGCTCAATGCAGGGGTTAGAGCCATTTCCCTTTCATCATTATGCTTTGAATGTTTGTCTTATTACTAAAAGGCTTTAGAGGATACTCTTAACTATCTATTTTAGTGAGTCACACTACGCTTTAAAAGATGTTACTTAAAGTCTCACTTATTTGCTGTCAGATATGACGTGCATGTCTATATGTCAGTATGTCTATATATGGCATGACGTTGGTTCACAGCTGAGGGTGTGATTAGACAGGAAGCGGTAGAGTCTTTTGACCGTGTTCTTTTTGTTCTTTTTTGATACGGAGAACTTTTAGTTACTTTGAAGCAAGGAAGTTTGTCTTCATGTTTGTATGTCGCCTGGATCAAAGATTAAACCTGATGTGATTCAACGCTACAACGATCTCTGCAAAGTTAGTTAGGAAGCAAAGAGAGGCGCGTCATAACCCACACCCCGATAGAGGGAAGTGGATATTAAATGTAGAAACGGAACGCCACGACAGAAGGTATCATTCACACACCGTTCCCCATTGGGAGCGACTTGGGGTTCAGCATCTCGCCCAAGGATACATCGATTTCAATTGAAAGACGCCCTCACTAGCTTTCATTAACAGTCGTAAACAGTGTGTGTTCTCTGCATCCTCACCTGGAAAGTGGAGCAGCAGCATCAGGAATGAAGACATCATGATCCTTCTGAATTCAGACATCGTGCTTCTCTCTCGGTCTCTGGCTCTCGACTGTCAGAGTCTCTCCCCGGATGCTTCTTTAACAAGAACTCAGTACCGATGATAACAGCAGATAAGCCACAGAAGAGGGGAAGTTGAACAGGAAGATGTTTTCTGGTTCCTCATTTCACTTCCAGTGTTTTTCTTCTGAGAACTGAAGGAGAAGTGTTTCGATGAGAATGAGGTTAACACCAGCAGCTCTGAAGGCATGACACCATATAGAAAACTACAGGCACGTATTCAGCTGAGCAACAGAGGAATAATTCAGATATGAGACGGATCAGTTTGAGCTGACATCCAGTCACTGTGGAGGACCGAGCCAAACTTACATTGAGACACAATCTGGATGTTTATTTGAAGATGACTGCATTCCCAGGCCCTGTGTGGCTCAACACCAAGTGCAGTGTGTGGAAGAGATTTGCCACTTTTTCCATCTTTGCTGAATCTGTTCATCTTATTGAAAAATACAGCATGCACTTGTCACCTAGAGCAGCGGTGTCAAACTAAAGGCCCGGGGGCCAAATCCGGCCTGTGGCTATATTTCATGTGGCCACGCAAGATCTTACAAAGAATATAATATGTTTACTATATGGTTGAATGCCGCTTTACAGAAGCACGTTGTCCATAAACTACATGTCCCACAATGCATCTCATTTTGTGACGTGCGCACTGAAAGAGACTTGCAATTATTTGCCCAAGACTTCTGCTTTTCAGACATTAATTATGAAGTTATTTCCCTATCCCATAATAATCCAATGCAGAGGCAATAATGTAATATAATACATTATTTTATATATATGATATATTTAAATATGTATTTATATATAGTCTTAAAGTTTTGAACTGGCTTTTAATAATAGTTGAACAAAACACTTTGAAATTTGTATATGTTTACTTTTTATATGTATCTATAGTTACTTTTTATCTTATTTTGTATTATTGTTTTATTATTTGACTCCTATTGTGTTATTATATATTTGTTCCCTGTGCAGCACTTTGGTCAACTGAGGTTAAATATTTTCTATAAATAAATAAAGATTGAGATTGAAAGTTACGACCGGCCCTTTGAGTGCAACCATAATGCTGACGTGGCCCACGATGAAACTGAGTTGGACCCCCCCGCCCTAGAGGACTCGATCCAAAGGAAAAACTGGCACAAATCCACGGCTCCATGTCTTCTACCTTCTTCTGGACATCACATTTTTGGGGAGACGTTGGAAGTAAAATTAGGTGAATGTAAAAGGGGACATTCAATATATATATGAATGCTGTGTTGTTTACATTCTTATTGGCTGGTTTCTCTGTGTTATAGCTCAATATGATTTAAGGGGCGAGCAGATAAGAAGCACACACATTTGAGTATAAAGTTTAGACACATTAAAGAGGCCCTATTGTGCCTTTTGGGGGGTTTCCCTCTCCTGTAGTTTGTTGTATACCACACTGCCCCCCCCCCCCCCCCTGCCTGAAACACCTCCATTAGACTCCTTTGTTTACTTACTGACATCATGTTACACTCACGCTTCTATTGGCTAGCGCTCCAACACATTGTACGCTAAGGGGCGGGACATCTCTAAGCGGTTGACCAATCACAACAGAGCCGGCCAGCTAACCAATCAGAGCAGACTGTGCTCTGGTTTCAGACAGAGGGTGAAAAGAGGGCCTGCAGCACAGGCAGTATGAGAACAAGAAAGAGCTTATTGAACATTAAAGCATGGAGTGTCTTACAAACGTCTGTGAGTACGTCTTTGTTATTGGGCCTTACAAAGATGGCGCCGCGGATGGCCGCTTCAATGTTCTGGTGCGCTCTGTTTTGTCTTGTGCGTTAATTCAGTCTGTACACTGAAGTCTTTCACCAGGGAAGAGCTCCTAAGCATTAGAGAAACAACTTCAGCGGATTACTTCCCCACTTTTCTCTGTTCTTCCGTGGAATTACTGGACATTCTCGTAAAAGGTAGCTTTACCTGCATCCGAGCACTCAAACGCCACAGGAGAGGGAAACGGGCCGGGACACTGGTCGCTCCGGAGCCGCGGAATTTGCACGCCACTACCCGGAATATTTCTCTCCAACGTTCCATAAGCAATGAACTGGACGAGCTTCAGCTACTGGTTAGTAGAAACAGAGACTTTTCTTCATCTTGTGTTTTGTGCTTCACTGAGAGCTGGCTGTGTGGATCGATTCCTGACTTGGCGCTACAGCTGGGAGGCTAGATAGAGAGAGAGAGATAGATGGATGGATGGATAGATGGATGGATAGATCGTTTCCTGACTTGGCGCTGCAGCTGGGAGGCTAGATAGAGAGAGAGAGATAGATGGATGGATAGATAGATGGATGGATAGATCGATACCGGGGGCCAAATCCGATAGATAGATAGATAGAGAGAGAGAGATAGATGGATGGATAGATAGATGGATGGATAGATCGATACCGGGGGCCAAATCCGATAGATAGATAGATAGAGAGAGAGAGATAGATGGATGGATAGATAGATCGAGAGATAGATGGATGGATAGATCGATACCGGGGGCCAAATCCGATAGATGGATAGATAGAGAGATAGATGGATGGATGGATAGAGAGATAGATGGATGGATAGATAGAGAGATGGATGGATAGATGGATGGATAGATAGATCGATAGGGTAAAAACAATTTCTATAAAAACCTGTCTGAAAATGAGCTGATCAGATTTTGGCCACTTTGTGATGTCATAACGATGTTTTGTCTTGTGTAACCATTAGCCAATCAGCAACCAAGGTAACCCCCCCCCCCCCCCTTATCACCTGAATCTCCTCCTAGAGCACCATTGAGTTCTTTGTCACCAAATGTCTCTCAGAGGGGCGTGGGGAGGGGCTCCTTATTTTCATCTAAAGTAACAGACAGAGAATCAGCACTTTGGAAACAGGGCTGAAACAGAGGGGGTTATGGGTAATGCTGCAATGACCTGTTTGGTGATTGGAGCCAAACACTTCAGAGACATGATTGTTCTGAGTTAAAGAAACAAACCAGACCATCAGAGTCTGAAATAAAACCTGCATGTTCTGCCAGGGTTAGAAAATAAACTCGGAGGATGATCGCAGAGATAATGAGGAAGAGAGAAAACTTCATCAGCTTCTAGACAAGTCTTTAAGTCCAAGTCGAGTCCTACAAAGTTTTCTATCCGATTCATGCTCATATTTGGCCCTTGAGGTCAAAAGGTAAAGTCTGAGTCACTTTGGTCATGCCAGAGTTGATTTCCATTGTGCATGTCAGATTCCAGGGTCACTTTCAAGTCACTGAGTTAAAGAGTAACTTAAACCCAGACATTAGAAACGTCCTGCTCGCACTGAACATGGAGGGTTTGTAAATGTTTAGACCCACAGAGTCTGAAATAAAACCTGCATGTTCTGCTGGGGTTCAAACAGAAACTCTCTGACACCTCAGACCGTCTGACACTGAGCGGAGGAGGTTAATTCGTAGAGGGATAATGGAGAAGAGAGAACACTTCATCAGCTTCTAGACAAATCCTTAGGTCCAAGTCGAGTCCTGCTAAATGTTCTATTCGATTCATGCTTATGTTCGGTGTAAAGACCAGCATCCTCCTCTGTGACCTTCTTTATAACCAGAGAACAGTCTGTCTGGTTTAGCTTTGGCTTCTTTGTGAATCTGCCCGTCTTCAAACAGCATCACTGAGCTGCTTAAATCACTGAAGGTCCAGGTAGCACTCTCACACTCATCCTGATCATGGAGCACATTGTCAAAAGGCAAAGTGACTTCATCTCCAGCTCTGAGAATGAGGAAGTGACCTTTCACACCTGCAGCTACAGAAGTTTGAAAATGTATCTCTGTGAGAGTTTGGTTTCCAAGAGTTCACTAAAGTCACCACGTTACAAACACAACTCATCATTCTCAGTTAAAGGAACAGTACGTAGTAAAGTACCGTTAGTGATATTAAAGCTGTTTTATTTAAAGTGTTCTCTGCGTCCTCACCTGGAAAGTGGAGCAGCAGCATCAGGAATGAAGACATCACGATCCTTCTGAATTCAGACATCGAGCTTCTCTCTCGGTCTCTGGCTCTCGACTGTCAGAGTCTCTAACCTGCTGCTTCTTTAACAAGAACTCAGCACCTGCTTCCTGTGTAGGAGCCATGAAACGTGTACAGTAATGCGTTTTGTTTTAATATAAGATATCAGTTTGATCACTATTGATTGGCTGGCTTGGTCACATGGATATGCACGGTGTGTGGAAGAGAGGGTGACACAGGGCCGTTGTACTTTTTGTTGACCGCAAGATTTATGATTGCTTTGATTATTATTACAATGTCTACGTCTGATCACGGAGCTTTCTCCATTAAACTACATCACAATTCAACAGAGTTTTGATCTCAGCAAGTACTCTTTTTAGCGTGTCATAGAATATCAAACAGGCCCGGCCTCAGCCTCTCAGCGACTTTGTTTGTTTCCTGCTGTCGCTATATCCTGTGAGAAATGAGAAGTCACTTCCTCATCCATCTCTCCTCTGATGGCTGTGGAGTTCATGAGAGATTAGCTTTTAAATCTCTTTTGTCTTTGGTTGTTATAAAAAAGAGTGAAAAAAGTGTAACGTCTAACTTTTGTGTTTGATGCATTTCTTGTGTTTGGTTATTCAGAGTGACGGTAACTGCAGGCCTTCTTCATCAGCAACACAACAGAGGAAGCTGAGCATGTTGTAATGCATGTTAACAATATGCTGGTTCCTCTTTGTATCTCTGCAGATTTATTTTGACTTTTTCTGAGAACTGAAGAAGCGTTTCTGTGAGGAAGTGGTTAACAGCAGCAGCAGAGCTCTGCAGGTTTGACCCTCTGATGCCGACCACATAACCATCAGAAACATTAATAAACTCGTTAGCATCTTGACAGAAGGATACAGAGTCTGACGCAGATCTGCTAAAAGGGGTTCCTTATTCCTGACCTGGTGTGACTTTCGGATAAACAGTTCAAAATGGTTTGAATGCGACTTAAAGGACAGGAAACACTTTGTTTCTATAGGTAACGACCAGAGATGGGGTCGTTACTCTAAAAAAGTAATATATTACACATTACCTATTACTTTAAAAACAAGTAATATATTACTTTACTTCGTTACTCTCTACATAAAGTAATTCGTTACTTAACTCGTTTCTTTACATTACCTTTGCACACACATTTGTGTATAAAGTTTAGACACATTAAAGAGACCCTATTGTGCTTTTTGGGGTTTTTCCCTCTCCTGTAGTTTGTTATATAGATTTGTATTCATGTAACTGGTCTGCAAAGACTAACATCTCTGTGCTTTTTGCCCAAACTCCACATCACAACAGAGTCGGCCAGCTAACCAATCAGAGCAGACTGGGCTCTGGTTTCAGACAGAGGGTGAAAAGAGGTGCTGCAGCACAGGCAGACAAGATGTTACCTGTATCTGATGATCCAAAGTACACCCATATGTCCCGAAGCCTTTCCTATGGCCTGCTTGTTCTGACTGCTATGAAACCGATGCCTCCTGGTGCTCTGCTCCCGCCACCACCTGTCTCCAATATCAAGCTTTTTCTTTTTAACAAGAAAACCCGTCTGGTGCTTTTCCTCCAAAAAAGAAATCCAACCCGGTATTGATGCCTCTGAGAACGGGTTTGTAATGTCTGTCTTCCTCCCGGTGTCCCTACCAAGTCGTCCCGTGCAGTAAACCGGACCCCAACGTGGTGTTTGTGTACTCAGAGCGCAGAGGAAACAGACTTCTACGCGGGGAAATGATGAGGGGGAAACTAGTCTTTTTGTAACGAACATGACACACATGAAACGGTCAGTCTGTGGCAGATACAGAGCACTATCAAATGAATATGTAAGTAAACACAGGGCAGTATACAGATGATACATGGAGAACAAAGTGCAGACATCTAGAAGAAATCAATATAAACAATTACACCAGGTGCCCAAAGACGAAATGACCTCCAGACTCAGATTATAGGAGAGTTCAGATAACATATACTTTATTAATTCCGAAAGGTTTTAGTTACAGCAGCATGTAAAACTAACTTTGCACATAATTAGACATATCAAAAACTGTAGAAAATACACAAATATACAATACAAACATCTCAAAATAGAAAATAAAACAGAAGTCAAAATAGAAAAGTTGGCCGTGAGAAAAGATCTGTAAATATCTGACAATGAAAACACTATAGACGGGATGAATCACAGCTAACACGATACAACAAAGCGGCATTTAGTGAGCAAGAATGGAGCATTTTAAACACACATGTCAAACTCAAGGCCCGGGGGCCAAATCAGGCCCGTGGTGGATTTAATTTCGGCCCGCAGGATAATTTCTAATTACTATTAGATCTGGCCCGCCGGTATATTGCACACCAACCCTGTCTCCTAAAAATTACATTCCCACAGAACTAAACTGCATTCTCAATTACGTTTAGCGAGAAACGTATTTTCTCCCACTTAACGTTCCTTATGAACGTATCTTAAATACATTTATTTTCTACATATCTTTGCCATGTATTGTCTTGCTTATAATAATGATAATAGTCATTTATAAATATCATCTTAGAGCACTCATTTGAAATCGAGAATCGGGCTCGATATATGGTTAAATTAAAATCAGTAGGCGAGGCTGTAATTTCTCCAGCTGTTTCTCTCATGAGGCAGAAAATAATAGTTTTATCAGCCAAAAAGCTGCTGTGTCGTTTATTGCACCTCAAACATTAAAACAAATCCAGAGTTACGTGTTTCTGAACTTCCTCTAAGAAGAAAGGACAGTAACAGAAGAGCTCTGTGGCTTCAGGCTTGATCGCTGTTCAAATGACAGCGTTGGTTTCCCAAGTGGGCGGGGGCTGTAAAGTGACGTAGATTTTACTCTCATCTATTATTCAAAACCATTCTATTTATTCTAACGTAAATTACATGCCAGTGTTTTATCTTTTTATTTATTTGTTTTTATTTTAAATCGTATAATGTCGGACTTGTTTTCCCGTCTGTGAGGAAAAGAAATGGCTCAGAGCCTCAAATACTGAAATCTGTATTTTTTTAAATCTTTTTTTCCTTCTAATTTGTTATTCTTTTCAAAATAACACACTGTTATTTACTCAACAATAACACACAATTATCCTTGTTTTTATTTATTAGTTTAATTCTATAATCTTGGGCTTTTTAGCCGTAAATAAAGTCACCGGAAACAGACGTAGGCCTATAAGGGACATTTGGAGCGATACACACCACAAACCCACTGAACAGATTACCCAAGATCCTCAGCTTGAAGCTCGTTGATTTGATGTTTTAGCCGCAATGCATGTTGGGATATGATGTTAATGCGATATGATATCCAAAAACATTCCAAAAAAATAAATAATACTTTATTCCGAGTGCTCTTGCTTTTCTCTTTGGAAGTCATCACATAACGGCATTGTAATACACGGTTCGGCTGCATTAAATATTACACATCTGCCGTAGTTCTTTATTTATAGAGCCCTGATCAGAAGACTTCTGGACAAACAGGAGAACTGCTGCCAAAACTGAATATGTGACGTGGATCATAAATATATCAACAATTAAACAACACCTTGCATTTCTTTTCACAAAATACGTCTCCTTGCAGCATCAATAGTAATTCGGCAGACTTTTATATTTGATCCAATTGGTAGATAGGTTATATTTACACCATAACGGTGCACAGCTGATAGAAAAGGACTTGTAGTTTTTAAAGATATTACTGATTTTCTTTGAATATAAGAATGTAAATACTGAGTTGAGAGAATAGTCAGGGGATTTGGGTGATGGGAGACACATCTATGGAATCACAATTTCAATAGCTGACCATTAAATGACGGATATGCCTTTCTGTCTGTGATGTTTTACACAAATCAGATATTAATGTGTAGAAGTAAAGCATGAGAAATAGTATAGCAATATCCTGTAACATTATGTAAAAACATGAATAAAACTACACATCTTCAGATGTTATACATACACAAGTGTCCTACACTAATAATACAAAGTTAGTATTAGTATGCTGTGTGTACCTTGTGTGCACCGCCTAGTGGTTAAAGCACGTTATTGAATTATTTTTGTTGAATAATGTTATTTTTGTTGAATAATGTTTTTTGATGAAACAAATATGAAGAGTACATACTTTCATAGGGGGAAAGTAGAAGGTCAATGATAGAAATATAGAATATAAAAAAATAAGAAGATACTGTAAGTGATCTCTACAATAAAACAGTTCAGTGCAGGATGTACAAAGATATTAAGAGGAGGATGTGCAAAACAGACAAACTAATTAACCTTTATTAACACATTAAAGATTACTTTAGGTTAAGGTCTTCTTTCAAATAAGAAAAAAACTTTGGGGGTATCTATCTACAGATAAATATTAAGCCTGACAAAGTACTTAACGTCTAATGTATTGTTTTCCTGCAATGTTAACTATGTGGAAGCACTTATTTTAACTGATATTATACACATTAATTATACTCTTATGTAGATAGAATAAGAAATGTGCAGAATGTGACAGTTTAATGGTGGAGGTACACGCATACTGATAGATGTCTTGTAATGCACTGTTGCATAACTACACTGTAGTTGTGTATATGATATGTCAATAAACCTTAGAAAATCTTGAAATCTTGAAAGGGATGTGCAAAATAGCAATTATATACAGTTTTTAATGAACTATTAGTAGAGAATAACGAGTAATGAATATACTTTATAGAGATCTGCAGATACATGTTTAGTCTTCTCAAGCACCAACTATCAAATCTCTCTCCTGATTGTTGGCACTTGACAATCACCTTCCCTGAGTTTTACTCAGGTGTAACTAAAGTCTGCTTTAAGGGTTGTTTATATTTCACATCATTAATCAGAATCTGCAAAGTAACTCAAATAAATGTAGTGGAGTAAAAATACCAGGTTAGCCTCTGAATTGTAGTGGAGTAGAATTACAAAGTAACAATGAGCTGTCATGTGGGTATATATTAATGCTGCCCATTATGGATACAAGCGATTTTCACCCATTTAGTAATTACATGTTTTAAATGTGTACACACCAATGTGTTTCCTATCGCCTAAACCTGTACACAGTTTAATACTGTCAACTTCTAATTTTGGGGAAAACGTCTTTTAAAACTACAATTCCCAGTAGAGACGTGCCATAGAGAACATGTTGCGAAACACAATAGCCAGCATGTGTAGTTCTCGGGGTGCGTTCATGTCCAGTTTTGAATAGTCTGCCGTGGTTTCGTTCCATTTCAAAGAGCTTGACGCTCGGCGTAACCTTGGCGCACTGCCACTCTTACATCCAATTCCAGAGTTTGAAGATTAATCACAGGGTTTGTCAACGGGACTGTAGTAGCTAAACGTAATTGAGAATGCAGTTTAGTTAGAAATAGTTTTGTTGAAGCTGTTGTTGGCCTGTGGAGAAATGTAACCATAAGAAATGACTCTGGAAAAGCAGCAGATAGAGCCATAAGAAATGAATGCAACTGATTATTTAATGTTTAATGTTGTTTTTATAGACAATCATTTAAGCTTTGTTAGTTCCAGGTTTAATATGTGCAATAAGTTCATTTCAATACGTTTTGCAATAAACATTGAACCAGTCCGGCCCTCGACTAGTACCCATTTTTTTATTTTGGCCCACTGTGTACTTGAGTTTGACCCCCCTGATTTTAAAGGAAAATAAAAATCTGAATTTATATTTTTTCTGTATATTTTTTACATGTTTTAACAGTAAAATATTTTTCATTGAAAGAAAAGTCATTAATAACTACATTAAACTCTTTAGGAATACTGGATGAAAAGCCTTAGTTTGTAATAAAGGCCTTAAACAGTAAAGGGGACTAAAAGATAAAGAGTTAAATCATAAAGTACCTTAATTAAGGGATATTATAAGAGTTAAAATCGCCTTTGAGTTAAATTAATTCAACTTAAATATGAAACACCTGTAAAAATCAGCTGTTTTTCTCCCGGTGCTCCCGGTCCTCTCCGGCGGGGTTTCCTCTCCTCTCTGCCCGCAGAAGCAGCTCTGATCACGGCTGCAGATCCACGGAGGACCCGGTCCTCTGGAGCTCCGGAGAGAGAAACAGAGACCCGTTTATAATCAGTACCGGGGGTGACGTTAGGTGACGTGAGGTGACGTTAGGTGACGTTAGGTGACGTTAGGTGACGTGAGGTGACGTGAGGTGACGTGAGGTGACGTGAGGTGACGTGAGGTGACGTGAGGTGACGTGAGGTGACGTGAGGTGACGTGAGGTGACGTGAGGTGACGTGAGGTGACGTGAGGTGACGTTAGGTGACGTTAGGTGACGTGAGGTGACGTGAGGTGACGTGAGGTGACGTAAGGTGACGTTAGGTGACGTAAGGTGACGTGACGCACAGGTCAGCAGGTGATTGGCTGCTCGGCCTGCTCGCCTACAGGTGCATTATATTTATTATAATGTGTTTATTGATTTATTAATTAAAGAGGAACATGCAGGAAATATGTTTGGATGCTCATAAAATACAGCTAGAAGAGAGGATTTTTTGTATCATTACAATTCTGGAGAATAACATATTGTAAAGTAATTACATTCAAAGTTAAAGTTAAAAGGTTTGAGGGAAAAGTTTACATTAGCGAAAAATGAGGTCGGTTGCTTTTACTTTAATTAATGTCTTTGTTTGATTTTATAGGCTTACAAATACCCCAGATGTATTTATTTGTCCATGATTTGTTTCATCCCATTAGTTGTTTCTTAATCAATTAAAAATAATGAAAGAAAATCATTTTGAGGTTAAAATCTTTCAAAAGTCAAGAAATTCTCGCAGTTTTGACTTTTTCTGAATCGAAAAGTGAGTTAATTTCACTTTTGTCAGAAAAAGAGACATGCATATTAAACATAAATAAGAAACCTTTATAATTTGGTGTAAATAATCATAAATAAAGTGTCAGATGGTAAATAACAGCGTACGATTGAGTAAATACAGGATACCAGAAGTGAGTGAATAGGGGCAAAAAGTTGTTTGCGTGGTGCAGACACGTAAATGTAGCAGAGTTCGTGACTCCACCACGCACTGCGGTGTTAAGGAGTCGTGGTGGAGTCACGCATTCTGGTTTGACCAGGTTATTTAGGAACTGATACGCAGACGGATGAGAACGTGGTGAGATAAAACATATATAAATACAAAAATAAAAAACTGAAAAATGTAACATTTATAAAGTAATGATTTCAATAATTTAGCAGAGTTTAAGGTTTTTGTTATTTACTATTCATGTCGTTAAACTCAAACTTCAGTGTCAGGGAACTCACGCAGCGTCAGGAAATAAAACCCTCTCTCTTTTCCTCCGTACCCAAATCTCTAAAAACGGGGAACAACGGAGCTGATCCAGATTTGCGTCCGATATGACGTCATATCTGAAATGTGGACCCACGGCCCAATCAGAAAGTTGCTATCAGAAACAATGCCCGACTGTTTTGGACGTAATATGGTCGGTGTTTACATTAGCATCGCTAACACTCAGAGCTAACCTGTACTGGAGAGCATGTGTGTGAAGAAGCAGGAAGTAAAAAGGAACTCACCTTGTGGTATAACCGGCAAGAGAGAAAGCCTTTGAGCTCCAAACTGTTTCAGAGAGAATCCTTGAT
>JAPTMU010000093.1:552999-576567 GCA_028583405.1 Pogonophryne albipinna
GAAAAGCTGCCCGATCGACGTGTTGGAGACCCCTGCTTTAGAATGTACACACACACACACGCACACACACATACACACACACACAGACACACACACACACACACACACACACACGCACACAAACGCGCAGAGACACGCACACACACAACAGAGACACATCATATAATGCTCACTGTAGCTTTTATCAAACAGGCAGGAATATTCAGGGGACTATTTATATCCGCGGATTAATCCACATGTGGTGCTCCAGTGAGTATGTGGCTGCGGGAAGGTGTGTGTGTGTGTGTGTGTGTCCTAGCATGACTATACTTGTGGGGACCAACATCTGTTTACACAGTCACGTGTGGGGACTCGCCTCCCTTATGGGGACACAATGGATCATTCATTTTAGGGTGAAGACTTGGTTAGGGTTAGGGTTAGGCATGTGTTGGTTATGGTTAAGGTTAGGATAAGTCTCCAGGAAATGCATGTAAGTCAATGTAATGTCCCCTGAAGTGATGTATACATGGCATGTGTGTGTGTGAGTGTGTGTGTGTTTACAGTGCACTTATTTATTAAAGTAAACAGTATTTATGCTGTTTATCGTTTCCTGCTTTTTAACTTATGATTTCACTTAAATGAACTACTTCATTCACTTATTTCAATTCTTTATCACTTATTATGTCTTAAGTTAGTTATGATGTGCATCTACAGTAAAGCCTTGAATCTTTAGCATTTAGATAATCACTCACCTGAAGAAGAGGAGGAGGTCACGTGGTGTGATGAAGAGGAATTGCAGCATCAGGTGTTTTTAATATGCAGTCTTTTATCTTGTATCCCTGCATCTGTAAACTCAGGAGCATTACAGGTACGGTCAGGTTCTTTAAGAGTGTATCGCCCCCTAGAGGCCTGGAGTGGAAATACAGCTGGAAAAACAGGTGTAAATAAATAAGATGAATAATTTCAGAACAGATTTTATAATTAAAGAAAATAGTATTAAAAGTCCTGAAAATAAACCATACTGAAGTGAAAATATAAATTGTAAGCAACATTTATTTAAAATAAAAGTGTTGATTGTGCAGTAAAGTTGATCTGCACCCACGTTACTGATGAAAACTCGACAGCAGGAAGGTCTGTGGATTTATTTTTAATATAGAATATAAAATCTTCCTCCAGTGACAAACCAAAAGTAAAAGATTTGATCGTAAAAAAAGAAACACACAAACCTGAGGGTGGTGCTGTCGAGCTGCAGTGTATTAACACACACACACACACACACACACACACACACACACACACACACACACACACACACACACACACACACACACACACACACACACACACACACACACACACACACACACACACACACACACACACACACACACTTTAAGAAACACACACACACACACACACACACACACACACACACTTTAAGAAACACACACACGAACACACAAATAATCGCACACGTCATTCAACAGCACACAACTGGTAAAATGGGGTTCTGCTCAACAGATGAAGCGCTGACTGAACCGGAGGACCAGCCTGAAAGCTGACAGGATGTTGATCAGGGGATTTGAAAGGTCTATAGCCACCTAGCCAGGTTTTCTAGCCTCTTCTCGATGTGCCATTCTTAGAGCTTCCTCTGTGACGCTCTGATGCACTCTCCAAGAACGCTGAAGAGTACGTAAGTCAAATCAAACAGTCTCACTCTCTCTCTTGCCTCATACCTGATCCCAGGATATCACCACAGCTCCACTGAATGTGCAACACCTCCCTTGGCTCTGACACAAACTGTGTTGTTTACAAAGTGAGAGCCAGGGCAGATAGAGGGGTTAAACCCAACAAAGTGTTGTGTTGTCAGTGTGTTGGAGATAGAGAGAGAAACACAACTCATTATAACATTAATTAAAAGTACTCTTTTTATTTGGATTATATTTCATTAAAGCCGTAGTAAAAAAAGGAGAAACATATTCCATTAGGACTCAAGCTAATTAAAACATCCTGAGATACTGGAGGCATTTCAGCTTTAGGAATACACACAGAGTAAAAAGTGAGTATAGTAAATATATTGTATAGACTATTGATCAGATATATACAGCATGTGCAGCAGTTACAGTAGGCAGTACAGGTACATATACTGTAGGTATAAGTACACGCTATGCTAATTATAAGACATTTTATGAATCATTAATTGAAAAACGAGATAAAAGCATTTGTTAAAGTTATTAAATCGACACTAGGGTGAATGATTTTCCCAGAGAACACAATTAACAAAAACATTTTATGGATCATTTTACAATTTAGATATTTTCTGAATTCAACCCAACACTTGTATGTTTGAACATGTGCAGCAGTTACAGTGAGAAGTGGAGGTATGAGGTGTGAGTACAAGTACTGCTAATATTGAGATGTTATACAGAGACTGTTGACTATAGATCAGACACAGTATAACTATGTATGGGAATGTGAGAGCACACTTAAAGGATGTTAAATCAGAAAGGAATGAATATAATAAGCTGTGTTTCCTATCACATGGAGTTGAGTTTCTGAAGTGTGTCGTCTGTGTGCGGGGGGCGGGGCCTAACTCTCTCTGTGTGTGCAGGGGGCGGGGCCTAACAGACACGCTGCAGCGGCGTGCACACAGATTTTTAAGAGTAGTAGGCATACCGTTAATAGTAAAGTGTTAAGAGAGTGAAATGTTGCTTTATGAATTTCAACACTTGATGCTGTCCCCTTGATTCCAATGTCAGATACCTGTATACTAACGGAATTAGTTTAAAGAGAGGAAACATTTTGACGAAAAGTTGACTAAAATGTAATGATTTTTCATCGACTAAAACTGGACTAAAACGTTTTGAGTTTTCGTCGACTAAAACTAGATTAAACTATGAAAGATAAAAAGGACTAAAATGTGACTAAAACTAATAACCATTATCGTCTAAAGACTAAATCTAAAACAGCTGCCAAAATGAACACTGCTGAGGTGTTCTCAGTCATCAGAAAGGAATGAATACAATAAGCTGTGTTTCCTATCACATGGAGGTGAGTTTCTGAAGGCCCTCTCGTGGGGCTCAGGTGTTCTCAGGCATCAGAAAGGAATGAATACAATAAGCTGTGTTTCCTAATCACATGGAGGTGAGTTTCTGAAGGGCCTCTCGTGGGGCTCAGGTGTTCTCAGGCCTCAGAAATGTTCCAATGATCTCATGGTTCTCCTGTTTTCTCCTGTAACATATGAGGAGGATGATGTTTGACAGCATGGACTCTGAGGGGAGTTGATGTTGTTGATCAGTCACACAGAGGCAGAAGCCCCTCCATCGTTTTCATAGTTCACCTCATCTTCATCTTCATCTTCATCATTCTGCTCCTGTCAGCATGGAACAGAGACATGGTAAAAACACAGAGCAGAGCTGGAAAGTAACTAAGTACATTTACTCAGTTTTTCTACTTCAGTACATTTGAAGGACTTGACTTGAGTATCATCAGTTAATGCTACTTTACACTTTAACTGCTCCTTGTTTTGGAGCTTCATGTTGAACTTTGTACTCGTCTTCATCCATTCATCTTTATTACACATTCTTTCTTTAACATCTTTAGACTTCCTTTTTTTATTTTGTATTTACTTTCATTCTTAAATTGAGCAGAAATCTCCATTCTATGAAGTATTACATGACTAAATATAACTAGTTCAGCTACCCAGTAGTATGTAATTCATTTTAATAAACCATTCATTGCTAATGGAAGTGATACACATTAAAACATCACTTATTATAATCATATATCATATTATTACATTCTGCATAATCAGCACTTTCAATGTAGGTGTATTTGTATATTAATCATATTTATATATTAGAGTATTTTTACATTGTAGTATTGCTACTTTTAATGAAGTACAATCTCTCAGTACTTCCTTTAGTGCCTTGCTCAAGGGACCCACAGAGATACTTCATTTCAACACAACATGCACACTTTACTCCTTTGATTGAATCTTCTGCCTGTCTTATAATCACAGTTCAATCAAAATAAGTAAATATTACAAGCTATTATTTTATATTTAAACTCACCAGGTTTTTTCTTATCCGTTTTTTGCCCCCTGAAAAAAACAAAAAGACAAACATGTTGACTTCAGCTTCCACGGTTTCCTTTGTCTTTTCTCTTGAATCTATGAACCCTCACCTTTAGCTCTGGTCCAGATGTGGACCGTAACCACGGTGACGATGGAGAGCTGCTAACCCCACAGACACCAGGATGAACCTCAAGAGACCTGGTGTTCCAGTTGTTGTAGCATCACCTTCAGGAATAAAACAACATCATGCTAAAAAACTGCAGTTAAAACAAAAAGTTTTCTGCATAAACCAAATGACAAAATGAAGTGACGTCAAAACCTCAAACCCCAAAAAGCATTATCTGTGATTAAATGTGTGATAAGTGATTTGAAACAACTCATTATATTCTCACCTGGTTTCTCAATTAAGAGCTTCTCTTTTTTATCAGAACCATCCGTCTCTTCACATTTCAGAAACTCATTACATCCCTGATAAATGTGAGATGTTGTAAATGTGTTGTTTCAGTATATTCTAATAACAAGACTGTTAGAAGTGATTTTAAACATCTCAACGTGTTCTCACCTGAGGACTGAGGGCTGAAGGGAAACAGATGCACTTCTCTTGTGTCACCATTAGTTACTTCACAAGTAAACAACTCAGACCTTGTTGTGTAACTAAAATGAGAAGTCAGAAATGTCACAGAGGCAGAGCAGGAAGACTGTGATGTGTTTATCTCTCTGTGATCTTTGTCCACATCTCGACCCTGAAGCAGCCACTTCACTGAGTGTCTACAGTCTCTAAATGTCGACACAGAGCAGTTTAACGTCACCTCATCATTGACCTGATGTTCAGTCACTGAAGATGGAGATATTGAGAGAGAAAGACAACAAGAGTAACATTAACTTCATCACTGTTATCATTATTATTGTAATGATTCAGTATATTGCTCTATAGAGACAGTTTGAAACATCATGATGTAAATACTCACTGGTAACAACAGACAGATAAACTCGAGAGTGTGAACTTTCTTCTCCTGATCTGATGCAGAGGTAAAGACCAGCATCCTCCTCTGTGACCTTCTTTATAACCAGAGAACAATTCTCTGTAACTCTCAGTCTGTCTGATTTAGCTTTGTGAATCTGTCCGTCTTCAAACAGCTTCACTGCTGAACCTCTTGAATCACTGAAGAGCCAGAGAGTTCTCTCACACTCATCCTGATCATGTATCACATTGTCAAAAGGCAAAGTGACTTCATCTCCAGCTCTGACAAAGTAACGTCTCACAGCTGCAGCTGTTGAGGAAAAATCAGAAAGAAATATAGACGTCATAAATGCTGACAGAATAATGATGTATTATATACAAAGGTAAAGAGTTAGAGTTCTGGTTGATCTGTTTAATGAATCATTTAACGACACATTAAAACCAGAGTTCATTACAGATCCACATAACTAACTGAAGTGTTCATAGTGAGTGTGACGATCACTTTAAAGAATATTGCTATGTGGGTTTTAGGTGAGCAAGAGTTCACTAAAGTCACCACGTTACAAACACAACTCATCACTCTCAGTTAAAGGAACAGTACGTAGTAAAGTACCGTTAGTGATATTAGAGCTGTTTTATTTCATGTACTTGGTAAATGGTAAATGGACTGTATTTATAAAGCTCTTTATCCAGTCTCTCACCCCTCAAAGCGCTTTACAATCAAGTCACCATTCACCCCCAGTTCATACAGAGCAATGTGCCCCTTGCTCAATGCAGGGGTTAGAGCCATTTCCCTTTCATCATTATGCTTTGAATGTTTGTCTTATTACTAAAAGGCTTTAGAGGAAACTCTTAACTATTTATTTTAGTGAGTCACACTACGCTTTAAAAGATGTTACTTTAAGTCTCACTTCTTTGCTGTCAGAGTGTGACGTGCATGTCTGTATGTCTGTATGTCTATATATGGCATGACGTTGGTTCACAGCTGAGGGTGTGATTAGACAGGAAGTGGTAGAGTCTTTTGACCGTGTTCTTTTTGTTCTTTTTTGATACGGAGAACTTTTAGTTACTTTGAAGCGAGGAAGTTTGTCTTCATGTTTGTATGTCGCCTGGATCAAAGAATAAACCTGATGTGATTCAACGCTACAACGATCTCTGCAAAGTTAGTTAGGAAGCAAAGAGAGGCGCGTCATAACCCACACCCCGATAGAGGAAAGTGGATATTAAATGTAGAAACGGATCAAAACGCCACGACAGAAGGTATCATTCACACACCGTTCCCCATTGGGAGCGACTTGGGGTTCAGCATCTCGCCCAAGGATACATCGATTTCAATTGAAAGACGCCCTCACTAGCTTTCATTAACAGTCGTAAACAGTGTGTGTTCTCTGCATCCTCACCTGGAAAGTGGAGCAGCAGCATCAGGAATGAAGACATCATGATCCTTCTGAATTCAGACATCGTGCTTCTCTCTCGGTCTCTGGCTCTCGACTGTCAGAGTCTCTACCCGGCTGCTTCTTTAACAAGAACTCAGTACCGATGATAACAGCAGATAAGCCACAGAAGAGGGGAAGTTGAACAGGAAGATGTTTTCTGGTTCCTCATTTCACCTCCAGTGTTTTTCTTCTGAGAACTGAAGGAGAAGTGTTTCGATGAGAATGAGGTTAACACCAGCAGCTCTGAAGGTATGACACCGTATAGAAAACTACAGGCACGTATTCAGCTGAGCAACAGAGGAATAATTCAGGCCGATATGAGACGGATCAGTTTGAGCTGACATCCAGTCACTGTGGAGGACCGAGCCAAACTTACATTGAGACACAATCTGGATGTTTATTTGAAGATGACTGCATTCCCAGGCCCTGTGTGGCTCAACACCAAGTGCAGTGTGTGGAAGAGATTTGCCTCTGTTTCCATCTTTGCTGAATCTGTTTATCTTATTGAGAAAATACAGCATGCACTTGTCACCTAGAGCAGCGGTGTCAAACTAAAGGCCCGGGGGCCAAATCCGGCCTGTGACTATATTTCATGTGGCCACGCAAGATCTTGCAAAGAATATAATATGTTTACTATATGGTTGAATGCCGCTTTACAGAAGCACGTTGTCCATAAACTACATGTCCCACAATGCATCTCATTTTGTGACGTGCGCACTGAAAGAGACTTGCAATTATTTGCCCAAGACTTCTGCTTTTCAGACATTAATTATGAAGTTATTTCCCTATCCCATAATAATCCAATGCAGAGGCAATAATGTAATATAATACATTATTTTATATATATGATATATTTAAATATGTATTTATATATAGTCTTAAAGTTTTGAACTGGCTTTTAATAATAGTTGAACATAACACTTTGAATTTGTATGTGTTTACTTTTTATATGTATCGATAGTTACTTTTTATCTTATTTGTATTATTGTTTTATTATTTGACTCCTATTGTGTTATTATATATTTGTTCCCTGTGCAGCACTTTGGTCAACTGAGGTTAAATATTTTATATAAATAAATAAAGATTGAGATTGAAAGTTACGACCGGCCCTTTGAGTGTAACCATAATGCTGACGTGGCCCACGATGAAACTGAGTTGGACCCCCCCGCCCTAGAGGACTCGATGCAAAGGAAAAACTGGCACAAATCCACGGCTCCACGTCTTCTACCTTCTTCTGGACATCGCATTTTTGGGGAGACGTTGAAGTAAAATTAGGTGAATGTAAAGGGGACATTCAATATATATATGAATGCTGTGTTGTTTACATTCTTATTGGCTAGGTTTCTCTGTGTTATAGCTCAATATGATTTAAGGGGCGAGCAGATAAGAAGCACACACATTTGAGTATAAAGTTTAGACACATTAAAGAGGCCCTATTGTGCCTTTTGGGGGGTTTCCCTCTCCTGTAGTTTGTTGTATACCACACTGCCCCCCCCCCCCCCTGCCTGAAACACCTCCATTAGACTCCTTTGTTTACTTACTGACATCATGTTACACTCACGCTTCTATTGGCTAGCGCTCCAACACATTGTACGTGATAGGCTAAGGGGCGGGACATCTCTAAGCGGTTGACCAATCACAACAGAGCCGGCCAGCTAACCAATCCGAGCAGACTGGGCTCTGGTTTCAGACAGAGGGTGAAAAGAGGTGCTGCAGCACAGGCAGTATGAGAACAAGAAAGAGCTTATTGAACATTAAAGCATGGAGTGTCTTACAAACGTCTGTGAGTACGTCTTTGTTATTGGGCCTTACAAAGATGGCGCCGCGGATTCGCCGCTTCAATGTTCTGGTGCTCTCTGTTTTGTCTTGTGCGTTAATTCAGTCTGTACACTGAAGTCTTTCACCAGGGAAGAGCTCCTAAGCATTAGAGAAACAACTTCAGCGGATTACTTCCCCACTTTTCTCTGTTCTTCCGTGGAATTACTGGACATTCTCGTAAAAGGTAGCTTTACCTGCATCCGAGCACTCAAACGCCACAGGAGAGGCAAACGGGCCGGGACACTGGTCGCTCTGGAGCCGCGGAATTCGCACGCTGCTACCCGGAATATTTCTCTCCAACGTTCCATAAGCAATGAACTGGACGAGCTTCAGCTACTGGTTAGTAGAAACAGAGACTTTTGGTTTATGGATAGATGGATAGATAGATAGAGAGATAGATGGATGGATAGATAGAGAGATAGATGGATGGATAGATGGATAGATAGGGTAAAAACAATTTCTATATAAACCTGTCTGAAAATGAGCTGATCAGATTTTGGCCACTTTGTGATGTCATAACGATGTTTTGTCTTGTGTAACCATTAGCCAATCAGCAGCCAAGGTAACCCCCCCCCCCCTTATCACCTGAATCTCCTCCTAGAGCACCATTGAGTTCTTTGTAACCAAATGTCTCTCAGAGGGGCGTGGGGAGGGGCTCCTTATTTTCATCTAAAGTACAGACAGAGAATCAGCACTTTGGAAACAGGGCTGAAACAGAGGGGTTATGGGTAATGCTGCAATGACCTGTTTGGTGATTGGAGCCAAACACTTCAGAGACATGATTGTTCTGAGTATAAAGAAAAAAACCAGACCAACAGAGTCTGAAATAAAACCGCATGTTCTGCCAGGTTTAGAAAATAAACTCGGAGGATGATCCGCAGAGATAATGAGGAAGAGAGAAAACTTCATCAGCTTCTAGACAAGTCTTTAAGTCCAAGTCGAGTCCTACAAAGTTTTCTATCCGATTCATGCTCATATTTGGCCCTTGAGGTCAAAAGGTAAAGTCTGAGTCACTTTGGTCATGCCAGAGTTGATTTCCATTGTGCATGTCAGATTCCAGGGTCACTTTCAAGTCACTGAGTTAAAGAGTAACTTAAACCCAGACATTAGAAACGTCCTGCTCGCACTGAACATGGAGGGTTTGTAAATGTTTAGACCCACAGAGTCTGAAATAAAACCTGCATGTTCTGCTGGGGTTCAAACAGAAACTCTCTGACACCTCAGACCGTCTGACACTGAGCGGAGGAGGTTAACTCGTAGAGGGATAATGGAGAAGAGAGAACACTTCATCAGCTTCTAGACAAATCCTTAGGTCCAAGTCGAGTCCTGCTAAATGTTCTATTCGATTCATGCTTATGTTCGGTGTAAAGACCAGCATCCTCCTCTGTGACCTTCTTTATAACCAGAGAACAGTCTGTCTGGTTTAGCTTTGGCTTCTTTGTGAATCTGCCCGTCTTCAAACAGCATCACTGAGCTGCTTAAATCACTGAAGGTCCAGGTAGCACTCTCACACTCATCCTGATCATGGAGCACATTGTCAAAAGGCAAAGTGACTTCATCTCCAGCTCTAAGAATGAGGAAGTGACCTTTCACACCAGCAGCTACAGAAGTTTGAAAATGTATCTCTGTGAGAGTTTGTTTTCCAAGAGTTCACTAAAGTCACCACGTTACAAACACAACTCATCATTCTCAGTTAAAGGAACAGTACGTAGTAAAGTACCGTTAGTGATATTAGAACTGTTTTATTTAAAGTGTTCTCTGCGTCCTCACCTGGAAAGTGGAGCAGCAGCATCAGGAATGAAGACATCACGATCCTTCTGAATTCAGACATCGAGCTTCTCTCTCGGTCTCTGGCTCTCGACTGTCAGAGTCTCTAACCTGCTGCTTCTTTAACAAGAACTCAGCACCTGCTTCCTGTGTAGGAGCCATGAAACGTGTACAGTAATGGTTTTGTTTTAATATAAGATATCAGTTTGATCACTATTGATTGGCTGGCTTGGTCACATGGATATGCACGGTGTGTGGAAGAGAGGGTGACACAGGGCCGTTGTACTTTTTGTTGACCGCAAGATTTATGATTGCTTTGATTATTATTACAATGTCTACGTCTGATCACGGAGCTTTCTCCATTAAACTACATCACAATTCAACAGAGTTTTGATCTCAGCAAGTACTCTTTTTTAGCGTGTCATAGAATATCAAACAGGCCCGGCCTCAGTGTTATATAGGTTTGTATTCATGTAACTGGTCTGCAAAGACTACAATCCCTGTGCTTTTCAAACCTGAACATCAGCAGGAGGAGGGACTCTTTAAAGTAGAGACACTACATACTGATATACACCTGAACATCAGCAGGAGAGGACTCTTTAAAGTAGAGACACTACATACTGATATACACCTGAACATCAGCAGGAGAGGACTCTTTAAAGTAGAGACACTACATACTGATACACACCTGAACATCAGCAGGAGAGGACTCTTTAAAGTAGAGACACTACATACTGATATACACCTGAACATCAGCAGGAGAGGACTCTTTAAAGTAGAGACACTACATACTGATATACACCTGAACATCAGCAGGAGAGGACTCTTTAAAGTAGAGACACTACATACTGATATACACCTGAACATCAGCAGGAGAGGACTCTTTAAAGTAGAGACACTACATACTGATATACACCTGAACATCAGCAGGAGAGGACTCTTTAAAGTAGAGACACTACATACTGATATACACCTGAACATCAGCAGGAGAGGACTCTTTAAAGTAGAGACACTACATACTGATATACACCTGAACATCAGCAGGAGAGGACTCTTTAAAGTAGAGACACTACATACTGATATACACCTGAACATCAGCAGGAGAGGACTCTTTAAAGTAGAGACACTACATACTGATATACACCTGAACATCAGCAGGAGAGGACTCTTTAAAGTAGAGACACTACATACTGATATACACCTGAACATCAGCAGGAGAGGACTCTTTAAAGTAGAGACACTACATACTGATATACACCTGAACATCAGCAGGAGAGGACTCTTTAAAGTAGAGACACTACATACTGATATACACCTGAACATCAGCAGGAGAGGACTCTTTAAAGTAGAGACACTACATACTGATATACACCTGAACATCAGCAGGAGAGGACTCTTTAAAGTAGAGACACTACATACTGATACACACCTGAACATCAGCAGGAGAGGACTCTTTAAAGTAGAGACACTACATACTGATATACACCTGAACATCAGCAGGAGAGGACTCTTTAAAGTAGAGACACTACATACTGATATACACCTGAACATCAGCAGGAGAGGACTCTTTAAAGTAGAGACACTACATACTGATATACACCTGAACATCAGCAGGAGAGGACTCTTTAAAGTAGAGACACTACATACTGATATACACCTGAACATCAGCAGGAGAGGACTCTTTAAAGTAGAGACACTACATACTGATACACACCTGAACATCAGCAGGAGAGGACTCTTTAAAGTAGAGACACTACATACTGATATACACCTGAACATCAGCAGGAGAGGACTCTTTAAAGTAGAGACACTACATACTGATATACACCTGAACATCAGCAGGAGAGGACTCTTTAAAGTAGAGACACTACATACTGATATACACCTGAACATCAGCAGGAGAGGACTCTTTAAAGTAGAGACACTACATACTGATATACACCTGAACATCAGCAGGAGAGGACTCTTTAAAGTAGAGACACTACATACTGATATACACCTGAACATCAGCAGGAGAGGACTCTTTAAAGTAGAGACACTACATACTGATATACACCTGAACATCAGCAGGAGAGGACTCTTTAAAGTAGAGACACTACATACTGATATACACCTGAACATCAGCAGGAGAGGACTCTTTAAAGTAGAGACACTACATACTGATACACACCTGAACATCAGCGGGAGAGGACTCTTTAAAGTAGAGACACTACATACTGATACACCTGAACATCAGCAGGAGAGGACTCTTTAAAGTAGAGACACTACATACTGATATACACCTGAACATCAGCAGGAGAGGACTCTTTAAAGTAGAGACACTACATACTGATACACCTGAACATCAGCAGGAGAGGACTCTTTAAAGTAGAGACACTACATACTGATACACACCTGAACATCAGCAGGAGAGGACTCTTTAAAGTAGAGACACTACATACTGATTACACTGAACATCAGCAGGAGAGGACTCTTTAAAGCAGAGACACTACATACTGATATACACCTGGACATCAGCAGGAGAGGACTCTTTAAAGTAGAGACACTACATACTGATATACACCTGGACATCAGCAGAAGGACTCTTTAAAGTAGAGACTCTACATACTGATATACACCTGACATCAGCAGGAGAGGACTCTTTAAAGTAGAGACACTCATACTGATATACACCTGAACATCAGCAGGAGAGGACTCTTTAAAGTAGAGATACTATACTGATATACACCTGAACATCAGCAGGAGAGGACTCTTTAAAGTAGAGACACTACATACTGATATACACCTGAACATCAGCAGGGGGACTCTTTAAAGTAGAGACACTACATACTGATATACACTGAACATCAGCAGGGGGGACTCTTTAAAGTAGAGACACTACATACTGATATACACCTGAACATCAGCAGGAGAGGACTCTTTAAAGTAGAGACACTACATACTGATAACACCTGAACATCAGCAGGAGAGGACTCTTTAAAGTAGAGACACTACATACTGATAAACACCTGAACATCAGCAGGAGAGGACTCTTTAAAGTAGAGACACTACATACTGATATACACCTGAACATCAGCAGGAGAGGACTCTTTAAAGTAGAGACACTACATACTGATATACACCTGAACATCAGCAGGAGAGGACTCTTTAAAGTAGAGACACTACATACTGATATACACCTGAACATCAGCAGGAGAGGACTCTTTAAAGTAGAGACACTACATACTGATAAACACCTGAACATCAGCAGGAGAGGACTCTTTAAAGTAGAGACACTATATACTGATACACCTGAACATCAGCAGGAGAGGACTCTTTAAAGTAGAGACACTACATACTGATAAACACCTGAACATCAGCAGGAGAGGACTCTTTAAAGTAGAGGCAATACATACTGATATACACCTGAACATCAGCAGGAGAGGACTCTTTAAAGTAGAGACACTACATACTGATAACACCTGAACATCAGCAGGAGAGGACTCTTTAAAGTAGAGACACTATATACTGATATACACCTGAACATCAGCAGGAGAGGACTCTTTAAAGTAGAGACACTACATACTGATATACACCTGAACATCAGCAGGAGAGGACTCTTTAAAGTAGAGACACTACATACTGATAACACCTGAACATCAGCAGGAGAGGACTCTTTAAAGTAGAGACACTACATACTGATATACACCTGAACATCAGCAGGAGAGGACTCTTTAAAGTAGAGACACTACATACTGATAAACACCTGAACATCAGCAGGAGAGGACTCTTTAAAGTAGAGACACTATATACTGATATACACCTGAACATCAGCAGGAGAGGACTCTTTAAAGTAGAGACACTACATACTGATATACACCTGAACATCAGCAGGAGAGGACTCTTTAAAGTAGAGGCAATACATATAGGCCATAAGGTGAACCCTGTTATCGTTTCATCCCGCTCCACAGAAGTGGAACTACATAATCTTTAGTTCATAAAAAAGAACGAGTCATGCTTATCCACCAAAAAAAGTTTGTCGCTAAAATTCCTGTCAATTCTTCTAGGCACGTAATTATTGGCTGAACTAGTCCCTTCAAAGCGTAATAATATCTTGGTCAAAAGTAGTGCCACGGTTCGTCACGTGATCGTGCTACACCAATTGGGTAGCTGCATATTGTCAACAGAAGTGAAAGATGGCCGCCTACATGGTTACGCTAAACCAGACCAAATGGATTCTAAACAGTGCTGTATGCTTATTTTATGTCATGTTTTGTCATATGTCTTAATTAGGGCTGTCAAGTTAACGCGTTAATAACGCGTTAACGCAAAAAAAATTAACGCCACTAATTATTTTAACGCGATTAACGCATGTGTATTTTTTTTTCTCCCTCGGCCGCCCCGTAGTTTCAGAGCGCATCGAGTTTAAAATACCATCTACAAGCTGATAATGACAGCCCCGCTCCTGCCGTCCGCTTGTGGCAGACCACACTTCCACGCTCACCGGCAGGCACTGGCTGGCCATCGGGAGGACCGGGAGGGTGTGTGTATGTGTGGCCCGAGCGAGCGAGAGAGAGACCTTACGTGCATTGTTGTTGTTAGCATCTGGTGCTAGCTAGCTGCGCTAACGGATATAAGGAGCTGTTTAAATGAAAACAGAGGAGTGACATTTCGCCACAACTGCGCCGAGCACTTGACTTTATGCAGGAAGCCAGACAGTGGAACATTGTACGAGAAGTCAGCACACTCAGCACGGATAGTGCGCAACATGATTGCAGCGTCCAGGCAGCTCCCGTTCGAGCATATGCCTTGAGTTGCACATAGCTCCAACGATCCAACACACACACACACACACCACACACACACACACACACACACACACACACACACACCACACACACACACACACACACACACCACACACACACACACCACACACACACACACACACACACACACACACACACACACACACACACACACACACACACACACACACACACACACACACACACACACACGGCAGTGTGTAATGCTTGCAATAGAATCAACAGGAAATTGAGACATCTAGAAAGAGTTGTGGTGTATCTGCCTCTGCCATCATGGATGGAAGACTTTTTCCACACAGTAGTGTATTATTGTATGAGAGGTTGAATTGAGGCGAATATTTGTAATGTTCAGAGGTTGTTGCGTTTAATATTCATGAGAATATTTGTCATTGTTCAAATGATAATAAACATTAGCATAAAGCATATTTGTCCACTCATATGTTGATATGAGTATTAAAAACTTGAAAAATATTCCTCTCAGGTACATTTAGAACAGATCAAAAATGTGCGATTAATTTGCGATTAATCGCGATTAACTATGGACAATCATGCGATTAATCGCGATTAAATATTTTAATCGACTGACAGCCCTAGTCTTAATACATCACTAAGTCCGAGGTATTTGCGTTATATACGCGGTATTTGTGAGAGGTAAAAGAAAGTCATTTGCTGTTGCATGTGAGAAAGATGACTACCGTAAGGCTTTTAGAAGTTTAGGTACTAACTTTAACTTGGAGCAATCAACATTTGCACTTCTTTGCCGGTATGTATGTCACCTATATGATCAGCCAGCAGCCGAAAATGTAAATGATGCTAGGTACAAGGCTTTCTGTATGGCATCATCGGCCTTGCCAGAATGAAGCATTCCCCCTACTCCTGATGCCCTCCATCAGCACTGCAAAAGGGCAAATTACCAGGCAGCAATAATGAGGTCCTGTCTCAAAAGAGAAATAAATGCTCCATCACCTGCTGGATATGGTTGGGAAATAGAGGATGGGAACTTACACGTCACCTGGATGACAAGAAATCCTGCCCCTGACAGTGTGTTGAATGTGATGCACTGCAGCTGCAAAGAGTCTGCCTGTGAGAAAGGCAGATGTTCATGCTTCTCTGCAGGACTCTGTTGCACAGACTTATGTCGTTGCTCAAATTGTGCAAATAAAAAAGAAACAGAGGAAGAGAACGATGACTGCCCTGACACTGACAGTGAGGAATAGGAGTGTCCTTATTCTGTTTTGTACTGTTTTCTATGTCATACCTTTTATATTTGTAATAAATCTCGTTTTTATGGTTCATCAGTGTTGTTTTCATTTGTGGAGGGATGAATGAGTAAAAAATTAATCAATGGACATTGGTATAAGTACTGCATTTTATTGATCTAAATTACTTAACGTAACAAGTTAACCTTCTTCTTGGACGCAGCTATGTATGAAATCAAGTCATGTTTATTTTAAGAGTGCATTTAACGTGTACAGGGTAACAATAACAACAGACAGACAAAAAGTCCTCAGTCTAATGGAATAATCCACGAGCTCAGCCAATGAACCTAGCGATGCGAACATGGTAGTCCAGCAATGTTGTTGTAGCTGGAGTTGGCTGATAAACGCTGCTAGCCAATGTTGATTCGATGGTCAACTCTGTTCCCAG
The DNA here is from genome assembly GCA_028583405.1 of Pogonophryne albipinna. Classification (NCBI taxonomy): domain Eukaryota; kingdom Metazoa; phylum Chordata; class Actinopteri; order Perciformes; family Artedidraconidae; genus Pogonophryne; species Pogonophryne albipinna. Next base: position 569,491 of record JAPTMU010000093.1, read on the forward strand.
ATAGTAAAACCTCTCACAAATACCGCGTATATAACGCAAATACCTCGGACTTAGTGATGTATTAAGACATATGACAAAACATGACATAAAACAAGCATACAGCACTGTTTAGAATCCATTTGGTCTGGTTTAGCGTAACCATGTAGGCGGCCATCTTTCACTTCTGTTGACAATATGCAGCTACCCAATTGGTGTAGCACGATCACGTGACGAACCGTGGCACTACTTTTGACCAAGATATTATTACGCTTTGAAGGGACTAGTTCAGCCAATAATTACGTGCCTAGAAGAATTGACAGGAATTTTAGCGACAAACTTTTTTTTGGTGGATAAGCATGACTCGTTCTTTTTTATGAACTAAAGATTGTGTAGTTCCACTTCTGTGGAGCGGGATTTCTTTTCTAAAGGACTTTTCGAGGTTCACCTTGCGGCCTAATACTGATATACACCTGGACATCAGCAGGAGAGGACTGTTTAAAGTAGAGACACTACATACTGATATACACCTGGACATCAGCAGGAGAGGACTGTTTAAAGTAGAGACACTACATACTGATATACACGTGGACATCAGCAGGAGAGGACTGTTTAAAGTAGAGACACTACATACTGATATACACCTGGACATCAGCAGGAGAGGACTGTTTAAAGTAGAGACACTACATACTGATATACACCTGGACATCAGCAGGAGAGGACTGTTTAAAGTAGAGACACTACATACTGATATACACCTGACATCAGCAGGAGAGGACTGTTTAAAGTAGAGACACTACATACTGATATACACCTGGACATCAGCAGGAGAGGACTGTTTAAAGTAGAGACACTACATACTGATATACACCTGGACATCAGCAGGAGAGGACTCTTTAAAGTAGAGACACTACATACTGATAAACACCTGACATCAGCAGGAGAGGACTGTTTAAAGTAGAGACACTACATACTGATATACACCTGGACATCAGCAGGAGAGGACTGTTTAAAGTAGAGACACTACATACTGATATACACCTGGACATCAGCAGGAGAGGACTGTTTAAAGTAGAGACACTACATACTGATATACACCTGAACATCAGCAGGAGAGGACTCTTTAAAGTAGAGACACTACATACTGATATACACCTGGACATCAGCAGGAGAGGACTCTTTAAAGTAGAGACACTACATACTGATATACACCTGAACATCAGCAGGAGAGGACTCTTTAAAGTAGAGACACTACATACTGATATACACCTGACATCAGCAGGAGAGGACTCTTTAAAGTAGAGACACTACATACTGATATACACCTGGACATCAGCAGGAGAGGACTCTTTAAAGTAGAGACACTACGTACTGATATACACCTGAACATCAGCAGGAGAGGACTTTAAAGTAGAGACACTACATACTGATATACACCTGGACATCAGCAGGAGAGGACTGTTTAAAGTAGAGACACTACATACTGATATACACCTGAACATCAGCAGGAGAGGACTCTTTAAAGTAGAGACACTACATACTGATATACACCTGGACATCAGCAGGAGAGGACTGTTTAAAGTAGAGACACTACATACTGATATACACCTGAACATCAGCAGGAGAGGACTCTTTAAAGTAGAGACACTACATACTGATATACACCTGGACATCAGCAGGAGAGGACTCTTTAAAGTAGAGACACTACGTACTGATATACACCTGAACATCAGCAGGAGAGGACTTTAAAGTAGAGACACTACATACTGATACACGTGAACATCAGCAGGAGAGGACTGTTTAAAGTAGAGACACTACATACTGATATACACCTGACATCAGCAGGAGAGGACTGTTTAAAGTAGAGACACTACATACTGATATACACCTGACATCAGCAGGAGAGGACTGTTTAAAGTAGAGACACTACATACTGATATACACCTGAACATCAGCAGGAGAGGACTGTTTAAAGTAGAGACACTACATACTGATAACACCTGGACATCAGCAGGAGAGGACTGTTTAAAGTAGAGACACTACATACTGATATACACCTGGACATCAGCAGGAGAGGACTCTTTAAAGTAGAGACACTACATACTGATAACACCTGAACATCAGCAGGAGAGGACTGTTTAAAGTAGAGACACTACATACTGATATACACCTGAACATCAGCAGGAGAGGACTGTTTAAAGTAGAGGCACTACATACTGATATACACCTGAACATCAGCAGGAGAGGACTGTTTAAAGTAGAGACACTACATACTGATAACACCTGAACATCAGCAGGAGAGGACTCTTTAAAGTAGAGACACTACATACTGATATACACCTGGACATCAGCAGGAGAGGACTCTTTAAAGTAGAGACACTACATACTGATAACACCTGAACATCAGCAGGAGAGGACTCTTTAAAGTAGAGACACTACATACTGATATACACCTGAACATCAGCAGGAGAGGACTTTAAAGTAGAGACACTACATACTGATATACACCTGGACATCAGCAGGAGAGGACTCTTTAAAGTAGAGACACTACGTACTGATATACACCTGAACATCAGCAGGAGAGGACTGTTTAAAGTAGAGACACTACATACTGATATACACCTGACATCAGCAGGAGAGGACTGTTTAAAGTAGAGACACTACATACTGATATACACCTGAACATCAGCAGGAGAGGACTCTTTAAAGTAGAGACACTACATACTGATATACACCTGACATCAGCAGGAGAGGACTGTTTAAAGTAGAGACACTACATACTGATAACACCTGAACATCAGCAGGAGAGGACTCTTTAAAGTAGAGACACTACATACTGATAAACACCTGACATCAGCAGGAGAGGACTCTTTAAAGTAGAGACACTACATACTGATATACACCTGACATCAGCAGGAGAGGACTCTTTAAAGTAGAGACACTACATACTGATAACACCTGACATCAGCAGGAGAGGACTCTTTAAAGTAGAGACACTATATACTGATATACACCTGAACATCAGCAGGAGAGGACTCTTTAAAGTAGAGACACTACATACTGATAACACCTGAACATCAGCAGGAGAGGACTCTTTAAAGTAGAGGCAATACATACTGATATACACCTGACATCAGCAGGAGAGGACTGTTTAAAGTAGAGACACTACATACTGATAACACCTGAACATCAGCAGGAGAGGACTCTTTAAAGTAGAGACACTACATACTGATATACACCTGAACATCAGCAGGAGAGGACTCTTTAAAGTAGAGGCAATACATACTGATATACACCTGAACATTAGCAGGAGAGGACTCTTTAAAGTAGAGACACTACATACTGATAACACCTGAACATCAGCAGGAGAGGACTCTTTAAAGTAGAGACACTACATACTGATACACCTGAACATCAGCAGGAGAGGACTCTTTAAAGTAGAGGCACTACATACTGATAAACACCTGAACATCAGCAGGAGAGGACTGTTTAAAGTAGAGACACTACATACTGATATACACCTGACATCAGCAGGAGAGGACTGTTTAAAGTAGAGACACTACATACTGATATACACCTGACATCAGCAGGAGAGGACTGTTTAAAGTAGAGACACTACATACTGATATACACCTGTGGACATCAGCAGGAGAGGACTGTTTAAAGTAGAGACACTACATACTGATAACACCTGGACATCAGCAGGAGAGGACTCTTTAAAGTAGAGACACTACATACTGATATACACCTGACATCAGCAGGAGAGGACTCTTTAAAGTAGAGACACTACATACTGATATACACCTGAACATCAGCAGGAGAGGACTGTTTAAAGTAGAGACACTACATACTGATATACACCTGGACATCAGCAGGAGAGGACTGTTTAAAGTAGAGACACTACATACTGATATACACCTGGACATCAGCAGGAGAGGACTCTTTAAAGTAGAGACACTACATACTGATAACACCTGGACATCAGCAGGAGAGGACTGTTTAAAGTAGAGACACTACATACTGATATACACCTGGACATCAGCAGGAGAGGACTGTTTAAAGTAGAGACACTACATACTGATATACACCTGGACATCAGCAGGAGAGGACTGTTTAAAGTAGAGACACTACATACTGATATACACCTGAACATCAGCAGGAGAGGACTCTTTAAAGTAGAGACACTACATACTGATATACACCTGAACATCAGCAGGAGAGGACTCTTTAAAGTAGAGACACTACATACTGATATACACCTGAACATCAGCAGGAGAGGACTCTTTAAAGTAGAGACACTACATACTGATATACACCTGAACATCAGCAGGAGAGGACTCTTTAAAGTAGAGACACTACATACTGATATACACCTGAACATCAGCAGGAGAGGACTCTTTAAAGTAGAGACACTACATACTGATATACACCTGAACATCAGCAGGAGAGGACTCTTTAAAGTAGAGACACTACATACTGATATACACCTGAACATCAGCAGGAGAGGACTCTTTAAAGTAGAGACACTACATACTGATATACACCTGAACATCAGCAGGAGAGGACTCTTTAAAGTAGAGACACTACATACTGATATACACCTGACATCAGCAGGAGAGGACTCTTTAAAGTAGAGACACTACATACTGATATACACCTGAACATCAGCAGGAGAGGACTCTTTAAAGTAGAGACTACATACTGATAAACACCTGAACATCAGCAGGAGAGGACTCTTTAAAGTAGAGACACTACATACTGATATACACCTGAATCAGCAGGAGAGGACTCTTTAAAGTAGAGACACTACATACTGATAACACCTGAACATCAGCAGGAGAGGACTCTTTAAAGTAGAGACACTATATACTGATATACACCTGAACACAGCAGGAGAGGACTCTTTAAAGTAGAGACACTACATACTGATAAACACCTGAACATCAGCAGGAGAGGACTCTTTAAAGTAGAGGCAATACATACTGATATACACCTGACATCAGCAGGAGAGGACTCTTTAAAGTAGAGGCACTACATACTGATATACACCTGAACATCAGCAGGAGAGGACTCTTTAAAGTAGAGACACTACATACTGATATACACCTGAACATCAGCAGGAGAGGACTCTTTAAAGTAGAGACAATACATACTGATATACACCTGAACATCAGCAGGAGAGGACTCTTTAAAGTAGAGACACACATACTGATAACACCTGAACATCAGCAGGAGAGGACTCTTTAAAGTAGAGACACTACATACTGATATACACCTGAACATCAGCAGGAGAGGACTCTTTAAAGTAGAGACACTACATACTGATAACACCTGAACATCAGCAGGAGAGGACTGTTTAAAGTAGAGACACTACATACTGATATACACTGACATCAGCAGGAGAGGACTCTTTAAAGTAGAGACACTACATACTGATATACACCTGACATCAGCAGGAGAGGACTCTTTAAAGTAGAGACACTACATACTGATATACACCTGAACATCAGCAGGAGAGGACTCTTTAAAGTAGAGACACTACATACTGATATACACCTGAACATCAGCAGGAGAGGACTGTTTAAAGTAGAGACACTACATACTGATATACACCTGAACATCAGCAGGAGAGGACTCTTTAAAGTAGAGACACTACATACTGATATACACCTGAACATCAGCAGGAGAGGACTCTTTAAAGTAGAGACACTACATACTGATAAACACCTGAACATCAGCAGGAGAGGACTGTTTAAAGTAGAGACACTACATACTGATATACACCTGGACATCAGCAGGAGAGGACTGTTTAAAGTAGAGACACTACATACTGATATACACCTGGACATCAGCAGGAGAGGACTGTTTAAAGTAGAGACACTACATACTGATATACACCTGGACATCAGCAGGAGAGGACTGTTTAAAGTAGAGACACTACATACTGATATACACCTGGACATCAGCAGGAGAGGACTGTTTAAAGTAGAGACACTACATACTGATATACACCTGGACATCAGCAGGAGAGGACTGTTTAAAGTAGAGACACTACATACTGATATACACCTGAACATCAGCAGGAGAGGACTCTTTAAAGTAGAGACACTACATACTGATAAAACACCTGAACATCAGCAGGAGAGGACTCTTTAAAGTAGAGACACTACATACTGATATACACCTGAACATCAGCAGGAGAGGACTCTTTAAAGTAGAGACACTACATACTGATAAACACCTGAACATCAGCAGGAGAGGACTCTTTAAAGTAGAGACACTATATACTGATATACACCTGAACATCAGCAGGAGAGGACTCTTTAAAGTAGAGACACTACATACTGATAAACACCTGAACATCAGCAGGAGAGGACTCTTTAAAGTAGAGGCAATACATACTGATATACACCTGGACATCAGCAGGAGAGGACTGTTTAAAGTAGAGACACTACATACTGATATACACCTGAACATCAGCAGGAGAGGACTCTTTAAAGTAGAGACACTACATACTGATATACACCTGAACATCAGCAGGAGAGGACTCTTTAAAGTAGAGGCAATACATACTGATATACACCTGAACATTAGCAGGAGAGGACTCTTTAAAGTAGAGACACTACATACTGATAAACACCTGAACATTAGCAGGAGAGGACTCTTTAAAGTAGAGACACTACATACTGATATACACCTGAACATCAGCAGGAGAGGACTCTTTAAAGTAGAGACACTACATACTGATAAACACCTGAACATCAGCAGGAGAGGACTGTTTAAAGTAGAGACACTACATACTGATATACACCTGGACATCAGCAGGAGAGGACTGTTTAAAGTAGAGACACTACATACGATATACACCTGGACATCAGCAGGAGAGGACTGTTTAAAGTAGAGACACTACATACTGATATACACCTGGACATCAGCAGAGAGGACTGTTTAAAGTAGAGACACTACATACTGATATACACCTGGACATCAGCAGGAGAGGACTGTTTAAAGTAGAGACACTACATACTGATATACACCTGGACATCAGCAGGAGAGGACTGTTAAAGTAGAGACACTACATACTGATATACACCTGAACAT
>JAPTMU010000093.1:577567-637653 GCA_028583405.1 Pogonophryne albipinna
CAATCACACCATAAAGGCCCTGACGAGAGAATCATTTCTGATGTTCAAGCAAACCATTTTAAAAGGCAAGTCTGGTGATATTCTTCATTTCTAGGGATGCACGATATAGGTTTTTTGAAACCGATACCGATAACTTCCTGCTTCTCAAGACCGATACCGATAACTTCCTGCTTCTCAAGACCGATACCGATAATAATATAATATATATATATTAAATGTACCTGTAGTTTTTGCACACCTGGTGGTAAAAAAAAGACTAGTAGTGAGCAAATGACATGAGCATTACTACTATGAACAAAACAAAGCCAAGAACAGTTTTGACTCTTCAAAAAGTGACCATATTTATTTTCCCAAATAAAGTTCTTGCCTTTTTCAAAAGCCTCGTCGATAGGTAAAAGCCCCGGTGCCTTTGCAGCTGGCTTTGGATTCGCCGCTAGTTTAGCAGCGCAGGCATCTTCGTACGCTTTAACACACCATCGTAGCGATGTTTCAGGTTGGAAGTATTATAGCTCGTTGCCTTGTTCCCTCCTCGTGGAACTTCTGCATTTGAATACAAATAGCACGCGAACTTTCTAACTCTGAAACTTTGAAATAGTCCCATACTACCGACGACATGTTTGTTTACTGTCCTGGCTTCACGGCCGCACACCATTTACGTCACAGCCAGGCACGAGTTAGGGAGCGCTGGATTTGTGAAAAACTCCCCTCTTCCTAAACCACTAATACCACAGTACAGGCAAAACGGGAGGAGCCGAGTGAAAAACAAGCGCCCCTCATCCCAATCCAATTTTTTTTTACCCAAAAAATATATTGTATATTATCGGGGCTATTAATACTTTTATCGGGATGACGTCATAATTCCTAATATCGGACCGATAATTATCGTGCACCACTATTCATTTATCTTAGTTTTAACCCATGCCGTTCTCCCTCTCAACACTTTGACTAAGTCTCTTATATATAAACACATATATAGTCATCGTTATTGTTTAAGGATGTGTACCTAAGTAAAAATTGAGGTACTTTCACTTTACAGTATTGCCATTGTATGCTGCTTTCATACTTTCACTTCAATACAGATGGAGGAAAATATTGTACTTTTTACACTACATTCATTTGAGCTATAGTTAGTTACTTTGCAGTGCATGAACTCAAAGAAGCTTCATGTTTACCAGCTGCAACATGAAAGTGATTAATGACACATTCATAATTATAAAATATATTTAATTCTGAAACGGGCCAATCAAAGTGATTTCTGTCTTCTTGAGCGTTGTGCTTACCTGCTACATAAAGTTCATCCAGCTTCTCAGCAACATTTTGAGGTAAACCAGCCTCCAGAAGAGCTGGGAAGTGTTCGGAGCGGGTCACCTCGGTGGTGTCCATCGGCTCCTCAGAAACGCTTCCGTTCCCGTTCACCTGATCTGTGGCCATGTCTCCAGACATCTGTGCACAACACATAATAACAGAGTCAACAACAACACCACAACTGAGGCTACAACAGAAACTATTTAGTGGGCGGTTTGGCGCCATCGTTTAAAAACTGGAGTGGCGGCTGTGTTCAAGTTATTCTTATTATCATATACACAGCAATAACAGAGGATCAGTTGTTGGCAAAGCAATGCTTAGATCTCCTGCCAACAACGCTCATTAAAAAAAGATAATTATGTAATTCAAACATGGGAGTCTTAAAATAAGGGGAATCTTATTTGAATAGGATAACACGTAAAATAGTAGGGGTCATTCCTAGCATTCGGTGCCATTTAGGTCCCAAAGACATTATATCATATCTTTTTTATTTAAAAAGGGCTAATGGTAATTAGTAAAGCTTGGGTTGACATGTTTAATCCCCTCTACCATTCAACAATGTTATATACCCAGTAATACTAAATAATTACTCTGATTTGAGCACAAGTAGGCCAAACTGCTGTGTCCCAAATCATGTTTGCTCAACTTCCAAAAACAAATCTACATTGCATGTCACAAAACATGCAATTGTTGTTTAATTAACCCCTATTTTTCGTTTTATAAACACATCTACTTATATCATATTTATACCAATTGATAAGATATACTTTATTGATCCCAAATTGGGAATGTTTTTTAATCACAGCAGCATGTAAGCCCACATAATGTGAAAATAAAAAGAGTAAAACAAAACAGAACTTAAAAAGTTAAATAAATGTTGATCGTGAAAGATGAACAAAATAATAACAAAAGAGTACAAGATCTGATTACTTCTTCCACCTCTGTCTGACTGAATTATGTAATGCATTGGTTGTTCTTTGAACCCTTTCCCCCCATTTATAAAGACACATTGTGCACATTTCAGCTCCACACCCTGTTTAAATCAGCACAGCCCTCCATTTAGAATATAGTATTTGTCATATTTTACTGTACCTAGTTTCTCACATAACTATATTTGGTGTAAGTATTGTCTTCAAATAGCTTTTATACATAAAATGTTTTACTACATGTCTGTGTCTTTGTATTCACCACTTACAGCAAAGCAATCCCTTGTATTTGTAAACCTACTTGGTGATAAAACAGATTCTGATTATTTGTTCAACCCCTTTTTCGCCAGTGATACAAATTGAAATATAAGAAAAAAAGATACCATGTAAATCATTTTTTCCGACATACAATCTCATATTAGGATTTATTTATCTCATTATGTTTGACTTACTGTAATAATGACTTACTGTATGTCGAATTAATGAGATAGAAAGTCATAATAACAACTCACATGATACCGTTGTTTGCACAATGGCGGAAATGGGCTTCCATATTTAACCCTAGCTTCCCACTAATAGTATAATAATAATCCACTAATTATCCTTTTACATTACAGTGAATTACATCATGCACGCCTCTTAGTTACCAGCAGGCCTCAGGCTTACAGGACCAGAATCAGGGTGATAAAAAAGCATCTGAAACCTTCATTATTCAATGCATTTGTTATTTGTTGACCCCTATTTTCACACACACATATTTAACCGTTGGTCAAAACAGGCCCGTTGGTTTTCAAAATGCCGGCTAGCCATGCTAAGCTAACTGCCATGTTTTCTAGCAGGTAACTTAGCAACAAAACCCAGCATGTTTCACAGGTAAATAGTTCCTCTGCGGGTTGTACTCACCACGCTGATCTAACCTGCACGATGCGGATCCGCCGTGATGAAGGAGCTCCAGGTAATAAAAGGTAAATAAAATCCCCGGTGCTTTTTCAGGTTCTTTACTCCCGGTGAAAGAAAATGGCGAAGACGTAACGACGCGATCTCTGCTGTTCCACTGTACGTACGGGGTTTCCTGGGCCGCTTCTCACGGGCTGCTCAGTTTTACATATGGTTATAAAATGTACAATAGGTGGGAGATCAGAATCAGAAATGTAAATACCATCCTATTTATATATGTTTTTACATCTGTAATTTAAATACTATCATATGCATACATGTTTCTTCTCCTGTAGCATAAGTCTATTTTCTGTTGCTGCAGTATTTCTAGATTCAAAGGCATTATTGTCATAAGCACAGTAGCTACAAGAAATGGCAATGCAAATAGTGCATATTATGTTGCCGACCAATGTGCAAGTGATGCATAAGTAAACTATATACATGTCAGAAAATAAATAAATAAAATAAGCTAAATAATGCAGGGGATGTTGTAAGTGACCAAGTAAATGCAGGAGTCTATATGTAAATAGAATAAGATATACAAGAACAGAATGTAAAATTAAATACTGTTCATGTAGTGATGACTATTTTGCTCTTCATAAAACATCCAAATGTATCCAAAATATTTTATAGTGTGTTATATTTGATGTGTTTTTATTTGCCATTTATTTTAAATTGTATTATGTGTATACTGTCTGTCTGTTTGTCTGTCTGTCTATCTAAGCTAAAATAAGATTAACTTTATTAATCCCAATTTTGGAAATGTTTTTGTTGCAGCAGCATAAAACAAAACAAGGTTTTGCACATAATAACAAATTAAAAGAGCAGAAATAAACCATTCTAAAATAGAAACATCTCAAAATAGAAATAAAAGCAGCATTAGAGAGTAAGACAAATATACAGATGACCGTGAAGATACAAATCTATAAACTGTCTGACAAATAAACAAACACTATTGATTGGCCAATTTTCTGTTGACACAATATACACAATATGAGCAGGATTTAACACCATATACACAATATGAGCAGGATTTAACACCATATACACAATATGAGCAGGAAAAAACAATATAAGCAGGCATCTATCTGTCTACCCATCCACTGTATCTACTGTATTTAGAGGGTGTAGTTCCACTTAAAGACTGAGAGGGGCAGCAGAGCGCGCAGCATATATAAAGCCTGCCGTTAATTTCCACGTAGAAGAAGAACGCGGATCTAAAAGCGGAAGTAATTTGCGCGTGTCCTTGATAGAGAGGCAACTGCAGACGGAAATAAAGATGAACAGACAAATATTTGTAAGTTTGTTCTCTATTTAAAGTCTCTATTTGCTTTGTGGGATTATATAAAATTGATAAGGCAGACATCCAGTGTGAGAGTTAGTGACGCGGCTAAATGAAGACTACAACTGATGTAGGGGTCAAAGAAACGTTAGGAAGAAGAGCTACATTAGCTTAGCTTCCGCTGTAGCTTTACGAGCTTTACTTAATATATATATATTATACCCATTATTATCGATGATGAGACCATGTTAGTGTGAAAAGACAGCTTCAAATAAACTATGTAACAGATGCTTAAAGAAGGATATTAATACAAGAACCCAATCAGCTTTTATTTAAAATAATTGATCTGGACATTGCTGTATATTTGGCCACTAAAACAACTAGTTTGGTGTTTAGTGAACGCTGCCAGATCTTCAAAGACCTTGTAGTCCATGTGCTGGATTGGACTCCAGTCTGCACGGGTTAGGGTCATCCAGTCTGCACGGGTGTAGGGTTAGGGTCATCTTGTGTTGTGGCTGTGGTCTCCATTTGACCATGCTCACAGGAATGAATGAGATTTGATTGAATGTGATTTAACATTATTTAATAAAGCCTATTCAGTGTGTTGGTCTGTGTCCTGCTGTTTGTAATAGCCTCTTCCTGGCTGTAATGACTCTTCCTGGCTGTAATGACTCTTCCTGGCTGTAATGACTCTTCCTGTTTTGTAACGACTCTTCCTGTTTGTAACGACTCTTCCTGCTCCTGGTGTTTCCAGGCGCTGCAGCGCGCGTTGCTCGGAGGACCTTCAGCAGCTCCGGGCTGCCGGCTGGAGAACCAGGTCCCCCAGAAACAGAAGAGGTTCCAGGTACACAGACCACTATACACCCTGCATCGAGGCACATCCAGGGAGGAGGGTTAGGGCCGCATGAGAAACATCTGTTGGCATAACACCAAAAGTACAAATCAATGGAGTTTCTCTTCGGAAAATCTCTGAGATTAAAGTCAGAATTCAGACTTTTCTTTAATACAGAATTCAGACTTTTTTTTTAATGCAGAATTTCAGACTTTTCTATAATACATAATTCAGACTTTTCTTTAATGCAGAATCAGACTTTTCTTTAATACATAATTCAGACTTTTCTTTAATGCAGAATTCAGACTTTTCTTTAATACATAATTCAGACTTTTCTTTAATACATAATTCAGACTTTTTTTAATGCAGAATTCAGACTTTTCTTTAACACAGAATTCAGACTTTTTTTAATACAGAATTCAGACTTTTTTAATACAGAATTCAGACTTTTTTAATGCAGAATTCAGACTTCTTTAATGCAGAATTCAGACTTTTTTAATACAGAATTCAGACTTTTTTAATACAGAATTCAGACTTTTTTAATACAGAATTCAGACTTTTTTTAATGCAGAATTCAGACTTTTTAATTGCAGAATTCAGACTTCTTTAATGCAGAATTCAGACTTCTTAATGCAGAATTCAGACTTTTTAATGCAGAATTCAGACTTTTTTAATGCAGAATTCAGACTTCTTTAATGCAGAATTCAGACTTCTTTAATGCAGAATTCAGACTTCTTTAATGCAGAATTCAGACCTTCTTTAATGCAGAATTCAGGACTTTTCTTTAACACAGAATTCAGACTTTTTTAATACAGAATTCAGACTTTTTTAATGCAGAATTCAGACTTCTTTAATGCAGAATTCAGACTTCTTTAATGCATGAATTCAGACTTCTTTAATGCAGAATTCAGACTTTTTTAATGCAGAATTCAGACTTCTTTAAATGCAGAATTCAGACTTCTTTAATGCAGAATTCAGACTTCTTTAATGCAGAATTCAGACTTTTTTAATGCAGAATTCAGACTTCTTTAATGCAGAATTCAGACTTCTTTTAATGCAGAATTCAGACTTTTTTAATGCAAGAATTCAGACTTTTTTAATGCAGAATTCAGACTTCTTTAATGCAGAATTCAGACTTCTTTAATGCAGAATTCAGGACTTTTTTAATGCAGAATTCAGACTTTTTTAATGCAGAATTCAGACTTCTTTAATGCAGAATTCAGACTTTTTTAATGCAGAATTCAGACTTTTCTTTAACACAGAATTCAGACTTTTTAATACAGAATTCAGGACTTTTCTTTAACACAGAATTCAGACTTTTTTAATGCAGAATTCAGACTTTTCTTTAACACAGAATTCAGACTTTTTAATACAGAATTCAGACTTTTTTAATGCAGAATTCAGACTTCTTTAATGCAGAATTCAGACTTCTTTAATGCAGAATTCAGACTTCTTTAATGCAGGAATTCAGACTTTCTTTAAATGCAGAATTCAGGACTTTTTTTAATGCAGAATTCAGACTTTTTTTAATGCAGAATTCAGACTTCTTTAATGCAGAATTCAGACTTCTTTAATGCAGAATTCAGACTTCTTTAATGCAGAATCAGACTTCTTTCATGCAGAATTCAGACTTATTTAATGCAGAATTCAGACTTCTTTAATGCAGAATTCAGACTTTTTTTTAATGCAGAATTCAGACTTTTCTTTAATGCAGATTTCAGACTTTTTTTAATTCAGACTTTTCTTTAATACAGAATTCAGACTTTTCTTTAATGCAGAATTCAGACTTTTTTTAATGCAGAATTCAGACTTTTCTTTAATGCAGAATTCAGACTTCTTTAATGCAGAATTCAGACTTTTCTTTAATACAGAATTCAGACTTTTTTTTAATGCAGAATTCAGACTTTTCTTTAATGCAGAATTCAGACTTTTCTTTAATGCAGAATTCAGACTTTTCTTTAATACAGAATTCAGACTTTTCTTTAATACAGAATTCCAGACTTTTCTTTAATGCAGAATTCAGACTTTTTTAATGCAGAATTCAGACTTTTTTTAATGCAGAATTCAGACTTTTTTAATGCAGAATTCAGACTTTTTTTAATGCAGAATTCAGACTTTTTAATGCAGAATTCAGACTTTTTTTTCTCACATCTCAAACCACCTTTGCTCCGATGTCAAATGTTTGTTCCCATGTGGCCCTAATCCTCTCCCAGACACATTTAACCACTTCACCAGACCATGTTTACTGTGTTGGTATATGTGTAAAGTTCTTCCTGTTTCTACTGGAACCTTTTCAAAGTGTATTTTTACTTCCTCTGTCCCCTCATGGAAGTGGAGACTCAATGGCTTTCCAGTTTTGATGTAATGAGCTGTGTGAGGTTAACAGTAATACATTTCATTTTGTTTAGTAGTTATGGTTCTTGCTGTCTAAACTAGTACGCCATTTCTGTTGTGATATTAATTAACAGTTGTTTTCTGATATGAAGAACCACATTTTGTGACTATCGAAGTGTTTTGTTTAAGTTCGATTAGCATTATTATTCTTTTGCTTGTAGCCTGTATCAAACCTAGGAAGTATAAACAACCCTGCATCAATGCATTGGACCATTGAAAGCCTTGTTGTGTGTTCATGCGGTTTTCTAGACAGGAAGTGGTTTTAACGCTTCCTGTTGTCTCCTCTGAATGAGAAATTAGAGGTTTTTTTCATCTCTTAAGCCGTGGTTCTTCTCCTGAAGCCCTGAAATCATTTTAGCTCCAAAGATAAGTTACGTGACTTCAAATCTAACAGTGTTTCACTAAATCTGCATGTGTGGTAGTGCCTAATATTAGGATTATTAGTAATCATTTTCACTTCAGTATTGTGTGATAAAGAATATTATATTGATGATTTTAAGCAGCTTTCAAAGTGTCTTGTATTTTAAACAAATTAGTTTTATGGCTGGTTTTTATTCTCTAATGCTTCAATATTGTTATTACACCTACAAAGATTGAACCCAGCCTGCACGAACAGCTTTTGTGTGACCTTTTTCATTTAATTTCATATCTTTTTAAAAGGTCAGTCTGTGTTTGAGTGCGGTAGCATCTATAATAAATTGCATACGCCACACGTGAGTGCAAAAATACATTTCTAGGAATGATCGAAACATAATTTGGATGTTTTTGGTGTTTTTCTAATGCTGTGTTGCAAGTTTAAAGTAGAGACACTACATACTGATATACACCTGAACATCAGCAGGAGAGGACTCTTTAAAGTAGAGACACTACATACTGATATACACCTGAACATCAGCAGGAGAGGACTCTTTAAAGTAGAGACACTACATACTGATATACACCTGAACATCAGCAGGAGAGGACTCTTTAAAGTAGAGACACTACATACTGATATACACCCGAACACCAGCAGGAGAGGACTCTTTAAAGTAGAGACACTACACACTGATATACACCTGAACATCAGCAGGAGAGGGACTCTTTAAAGTAGAGACACTACACACTGATATACACCTGAACATCAGCAGGAGAGGACTCTTTAAAGTAGAGACACTACATACTTGATATACACCCGAACACCAGCAGGAGAGGACTCTTTAAAGTAGGGACACTACATACTGATATACACCTGAACATCAGCAGGAGAGGACTCTTTAAAGTAGAGACACTACATACTGATATACACCTGAACATCAGCAGGAGAGGACTCTTTAAAGTAGAGACACTACATACTGATATACACCTGAACATCAGCAGGAGAGGACTCTTTAAAGTAGAGACACTACATACTGATATACACCTGAACATCAGCAGGAGAGGACTCTTTAAAGTAGAGACACTACATACTGATATACACCTGAACATCAGCAGGAGAGGACTCTTTAAAGTAGAGACACTACATACTGATACACACCTGAACATCAGCAGGAGAGGACTCTTTAAAGTAGAGACACTACATACTGATATACACCTGAACATCAGCAGGAGAGGACTCTTTAAAGCAGAGGACACTACATACTGATATACACCTGAACATCAGCAGGAGAGGACTCTTTAAAGTAGAGACACTACATACTGATATACACCTGAACATCAGCAGGAGAGGACTCTTTAAAGTAGAGACACTACATACTGATACACACCTGAACATCAGCAGGAGAGGACTCTTTAAAGTAGAGACACTACATACTGATATACACCTGAACATCAGCAGGAGAGGACTCTTTAAAGTAGAGACACTACATACTGATATACACCTGAACATCAGCAGGAGAGGACTCTTTAAAGTAGAGACACTACATACTGATATACACCTGAACATCAGCAGGAGAGGACTCTTTAAAGTAGAGACACTACATACTGATATACACCTGAACATCAGCAGGAGAGGACTCTTTTAAAGTAGAGACAGTACATACTGATATACACCTGAACATCAGCAGGAGAGGACTCTTTAAAGTAGAGACACTACATACTGATATACACCTGAACATCAGCAGGAGAGGACTCTTTAAAGTAGAGACACTACATACTGATACACACCTGAACATCAGCAGGAGAGGACTCTTTAAAGTAGAGACACTACATACTGATAAACACCTGAACATCAGCAGGAGAGGACTCTTTAAAGTAGAGACACTACATACTGATATACACCTGAACATCAGCAGGAGAGGACTCTTAAAGTAGAGACACTACATACTGATATACACCTGAACATCAGCAGGAGAGGACTCTTTAAAGTAGAGACACTACATACTGATATACACCTGAACATCAGCAGGAGAGAACTCTTTAAAGTAGAGACACTACATACTGATACACACCTGAACATCAGCAGGAGAGGACTCTTTAAAGTAGAGACACTACATACTGATCATACACCTGAACGTCAGCAGGAGAGGACTCTTTAAAGTAGAGACACTACATACTGATATACACCTGAACATCAGCAGGAGAGGACTCTTTAAAGTAGAGACACTACTGATATACACCTGAACATCAGCAAGAGAGGACTCTTTAAAGTAGAGACACTACATACTGATATACACCTGAACATCAGCAGGAGAGGACTCTTTAAAGTAGAGACACTACATACTGATATACACCTGAACATCAGCAGGAGAGGACTCTTTAATAGTAGAGACACTACATACTGATATACAACCTGAACATCAGCAGGAGAGGACTCTTTAAAGTAGAGACACTACATACTGATACACACCTGCAACATCAGCAGGAGAGGACTCTTTAAAGTAGAGACACTACATACTGATACACACCTGAACATCAGCAGGAGAGAACTCTTTTGCCCATAGTTCTACATATTTACACAAAAATGATGATGGAAAATAAATTTCTGTTTTCTGATGTTTAATCTTGAAGAAAACATGAATATTAATATACATTAATATGAAAAGTGAATATTTTTTGAATGTTCCAGTCAATTTGGTGTCTGATGTACTATTAATAAATGCTCACTTTCTCCATAAAACAGATTTTCAAAGCATCTGAAATAAGAGCAGCGTGGCTCAAACAGCTTTTACTGTAAAGGGAACAATGAGTGAAAACGTTCTGCATTTAGGTTTTAATTTTTGGGGGTGTATCTGAAGTATTTCACTCAGTGTTTTGGCAGATCTAACAGTGTGTATCTGAAGTATTTCACTCAGTGTTTTTGGCAGATCTAACAGCGTGTATCTGAAGTATTCCACTCAGTGTTTTGGCAGATCTAACAGTGTGTATCTGAAGTATTCCACTCAGTGTTTTGGCAGATCTAACAGTGTGTATCTGAAGTATTCCACTCAGGTTTTGGCAGATCTAACAGTGTGTATCTGAAGTATTCCACTCAGTGTTTTGGCAGATCTAACAGCGTGTATCTGAAGTATTTCACTCAGTGTTTTGGCAGATCTAACAGTGTGTATCTGAAGTATTCCACTCAGTGTTTTGGCAGATCTAACAGTGTGTATCTGAAGTATTCCACTTCAGTGTTTTGGCAGATCTAACAGCGTGTATCTGAAGTATTTCACTCAGTGTTTTGGCAGATCTAACAGTGTGTATCTGAAGTATTCCACTCAGTGTTTTGGCAGATCTAACAGTGTGTATCTGAAGTATTCCACTCAGTGTTTTGGCAGATCTAACAGTGTGTATCTGAAGTATTTCACTCAGTGTTTTGGCAGATCTAACAGCGTGTATCTGAAGTATTCCACTCAGTGTTTTGGCAGATCTAACAGTGTGTATCTGAAGTATTCCACTCAGTGTTTTGGCAGATCTAACAGTGTGTATCTGAAGTATTCCACTCAGTGTTTTGGCAGATCTAACAGCGTGTATCTGAAGTATTTCACTCAGTGTTTTGGCAGATCTAACAGTGTGTATCTGAAGTATTCCACTCAGTGTTTTGGCAGATCTAACAGTGTGTATCTGAAGTATTCCACTCAGTGTTTTGGCAGATCTAACAGCGTGTATCTGAAGTATTTCACTCAGTGTTTTGGCAGATCTAACAGCGTGTATCTGAAGTATTCCACTCAGTGTTTTGGCAGATCTAACAGCGTGTATCTGAAGTATTTCACTCAGTGTTTTGGCAGATCTAACAGCGTGTATCTGAAGTATTCCACTCAGTGTTTTGGCAGATCTAACAGCGTGTATCTGAAGTATTTCACTCAGTGTTTTGGCAGATCTAACAGTGTGTATCTGAAGTATTCCACGCAGTGTTTTGGCAGATCTAACTGTGTATCTGAAGTATTCCACTAAGTGTTTTGGCAGATCTAACAGCGTGTATCTGAAGTATTCCACTCAGTGTTTTGGCAGATCTAACAGCGTGTATCTGAAGTATTCCACTCAGTGTTTTGGCAGATCTAACAGCGTGTATCTGAAGTATTTCACTCAGTGTTTTGGCAGAATCTAACAGCGTGTATCTGAAGTATTTCACTCAGTGTTTTGGCAGATCTAACAGCGTGTATCTGAAGTATTCCACTCAGTGTTTTGGCAGATCTAACCGCGTGTATCTGAAGTATTCCACTCAGTGTTTTGGCAGATCTAACAGCGTGTATCTGAAGTATTCCACTCAGTGTTTTGGCAGATCTAACCGCGTGTATCTGAAGTATTCCACTCAGTGTTTTGGCAGATCTAACAGTGTGTATCTGAAGTATTCCACTCAGTGTTTTGGCAGATCTAACAGCGTGTATCTGAAGTATTTCACTCAGTGTTTTGGCAGATCTAACAGTGTGTATCTGAAGTATTCCACTCAGTGTTTTGGCAGATCTAACAGCGTGCATCTGAAGTATTCCACTCAGTGTTTTGGCAGATCTAACAGCGTGTATCTGAAGTATTCCACTCAGTGTTTTGGCAGATCTAACAGTGTGTATCTGAAGTATTCCACTCAGCGTTTTGGCAGATCTAACAGTGTGTATCTGAAGTATTCCACTCAGTGTTTTGGCAGATCTAACAGTGTGTATCTGAAGTATTCCACTCAGTGTTTTGGCAGATCTAACAGTGTGTATCTGAAGTATTCCACTCAGTGTTTTGGCAGATCTAACAGCGTGTATCTGAAGTATTTCACTCAGTGTTTTGGCAGATCTAACAGTGTGTATCTGAAGTATTCCACTCAGTGTTTTGGCAGATCTAACAGCGTGCATCTGAAGTATTCCACTCAGTGTTTTGGCAGATCTAACAGCTGTGTATCTGAAGTATTCCACTCAGTGTTTGGCAGATCTAACAGCGTGTATCTGAAGTATTCCACTCAGTGTTTTGGCAGATCTAACAGCGTGTATCTGAAGTATTTCACTCAGTGTTTTGGCAGATCTAACAGTGTGTATCTGAAGTATTCCACGCAGTGTTTTGGCAGATCTACAGCTGTGTATCTGAAGTATTCACTCAGTGTTTTGGCAGATCTAACAGCGTGTATCTGAAGTATTCCACTCAGTTGTTTTGGCAGATCTAACAGCGTGTATCTGAAGTATTCCACTCAGTGTTTTGGCAGATCTAACAGCGTGTATCTGAAGTATTTCACTCAGTGTTTTGGCAGATCTAACAGCGTGTATCTGAAGTATTCCACTCAGTGTTTTGGCAGATCTAACAGTGTGTATCTGAAGTATTTCACTCAGTGTTTTGGCAGATCTAACAGCGTGTATCTGAAGTATTTCACTCAGTGTTTTGGCAGATCTAACAGTGTGTATCTGAAGTATTCCACTCAGCGTTTTGGCAGATCTAACAGTGTGTATCTGAAGTATTCCACTCAGTGTTTGGGCAGATCTAACAGCGTGTATCTGAAGTATTCCACTCAGTGTTTTGGCAGATCTAACAGTGTGTATCTGAAGTATTCCACTCAGTGTTTGGGCAGATCTAACAGCGTGTATCTGAAGTATTCCACTCAGCGTTTTGGCAGATCTAACAGCGTGTATCTGAAGTATTCCACTCAGTGTTTTGGCAGATCTAACAGTGTGTATCTGAAGTATTCCACTCAGTGTTTTGGCAGATCTAACAGTGTGTATCTGAAGTATTCCACTCAGTGTTTTGGCAGATCTAACAGCTGTGTATCTGAAGTATTCCACTCAGTGTTTTGGCAGATCTAACAGTGTGTATCTGAAGTATTCCACTCAGTGTTTTGGCAGATCTAACAGCGTGTATCTGAAGTATTCCACTCAGTGTTTTGGCAGATCTAACAGTGTGTATCTGAAGTATTTCACTCAGTGTTTTGGCAGATCTAACAGCGTGTATCTGAAGTATTCCACTCAGTGTTTTGGCAGATCTAACAGTGTGTATCTGAAGTATTTCACTCAGTGTTTTGGCAGATCTAACGGTGTGTATCTGAAGTATTCCACTCAGTGTTTTGGCAGATCTAACAGTGTGTATCTGAAGTATTTCACTCAGTGTTTTGGCCGATCTAACGGTGTGTATCTGAAGTATTCCACTCAGTGTTTTGGCAGATCTAACAGTGTGTATCTGAAGTATTTCACTCAGTGTTTTGGCCGATCTAACGGTGTGTATCTGAAGTATTCCACTCAGTGTTTTGGCAGACCTAACTGTGTGTATTCTGAAGTATTTCACTCAGTGTTTTGGCAGATCTAACAGTGTGTATCTGAAGTATTCCACTCAGTGTTTTGGAAGATCTAACTGTGTGTATTTGAAGTATTCCACTCAGTGTTTTGGCCGATCTAACGGTGTGTATTTGATGTTTGTCTCTGCAGGAGGACGACGGGATGCCGATTCATTTAAAAGGCGGCGTCGGTGACACTCTGCTCTACAGAGCCACCATGGGCCTCACCGTCCTGGGTGAGGAAACATCTCCTTCTACTTTAAAAAGTTCCTTCAGAATCAGACACTCATTATTTATCTAGAGGCTGAGCTCGTGAGGTAGACAACTCTCAAAACTGGAGATATTAAGGCAGACTAATGACACAAAATGTAGTTTACCCATATGTGTAGCTTTTTCTAGACCTTAATTCTTGCACTGCTCAGAGAATAACAAATAAACAACAGCACACTTCTATATTTTGTATTTAGCACCAAATGGAAAACAAAGTGGTTGTGTGTAGCGTAAGTAAAACAGTGCACGTTATGTTTATAGAAGTACATGCATTTTTATTATTAATTTGTATGGCAGATTATTTGTTTAAACTTATAATAATAATACATTTATTTTGGGGGGAGCCTTTCATAACACCCAAGGACACCTTACAGGGCATGGAGGCAATATAGGGAACAATTAAAACAGTGGATTTAGTGAAGTATCAGCCGGGGTAAGACAAGACAACAGGAAATGGACTATAGAAGGACACAGAAGGACACAGGGTACAGTTTATAAAGAAAATGCCAGTTTGAACAGGTGGGTTTTGAATGTTGTTCTGGAATCAGACTGTCGGATGTGCATGTGGATTTATCTTTGTATTAATAATTTTTGATATAAAATGGAGCAACCAATCCCTCTTTCAAAAAACAATATTAATTGAATAATATGAATATTTTCAGTTGCAGAGTGTGTGCCGTCTCTCTATAACCATCATCTGTTTAACCTGGAAATCAAATATATAATTTGAATTCTCCTTTTTATTGCAGGAAGTGGGTATGTTGTGTACGAGCTGGTGAAGTGGGCGTGTCCGAAGAAAGCCTGACTCCACTCCATGTTTACTTCATTTCAAATTTAAACAGATATATATGCCGGCCACTCTATATTGTGTAATAAATGTGTACGTTCTGGTGTTTCCCGTCATGACGGAGAATGTGTTTTCATGCTCATGGGATCAATATTTATTTCTTGCACTCTCTCTGAGGTCCTGAGGATCAATAAACAACGCTTCATGGCCAAAACATGTCGCTTCTTCTTTCCCGATCGCTTTGTTCGTTCAAATACTGTATTTTAAAGAGTTCGTAATGCTTTTGGGGAGTTTTCCTCTCCTGTTATATAGGTTTTTATTGCATGTAAATGGTCCGCAGAGGCTGAAATCCCTGTTTCACTGCAGAGGGTGAAGGTTCTTGCACTACTTAAGTAGGTTTACAAAAATAAGTGTCCTGGTTACACTCAGAAATCCAGACTTCATTTCTGAACAAGGTGTCTCTATACCATATATAGAAATAATAAAGAAATGTAAATATTAAAGGCACTGACTGTAATATTGTACAGTGGTCGCTTCTTGAAGTAGGCCGACAAGGTTTTGAATTTGTATCTGCATTTTATTCAACTGGCCCAGTCGCACAAAAAAACGTGTAATAGCTAAGTTTGTCCACAGGGCAAAACGTAGTATATTCACAAATAACCCTAAAACGTGACATGGATACAATATTTGGTCCTATAGAGAGGCGAAGTTCCGCCCATCTACTTCCGACCCATTGGACCTTATTTCGGAAAAATTATGCATTGAAGTCAATGGGGAGAGAAAGATTATGTTTCGATCCCGTTTGAATTGTGCCATGAATTACACATATGATGTTTGTCAATCTTAAAAATGAATTTCCATGTCATAAAAATCACAGTTTGTCGTAAAACTGTTGAAATATAAGACTGAAAAATACACAACTAGAAAGACTACAAATCCCGGTCCCGCATGCTGACTCTCACGGAACCGACTAACTCCCCTTGTGTGTATGTACAGCTCTCAACGTGCCCAGACTTGGAGTGATTTCACCTCGTTTTAATAGGTCACCTGAAACGAGGTACTTTTTTAGCATTTAGATAATCACTCACCTGAAGAGAGGAGGAGGTCACGTGGGTGTGATGAAGAGGAATTGCAGCATCAGGTGTTTTAATATGCAGTCTTTTATCTTGTATCCCTGCATCTGTAAACTCAGGAGCATTACAGGTACAGTCAGGTTCTTTAAGAGTGTATCGCCCCCTAGAGGCCTGGAGTGGAAAAACAGGTGTAAATAAGATGAGTAATTACAGAACAGATTTTATAATAAAAGAAATGAGTATTAAAAGTCCTGAAAATAAACCATACTGAAGTGAAAATATAAAAATGTAAGCAACATTTATTTATAAATAAAAGTGTTGATTATGCAGTAAAGTTGATCTGCACCCACGTTACTGATGCAAACTCGACAGCAGGAAGGTCTGTGGATTTATTTTTAAGTATAGAATATAAAATCTTCCTCCAGTGACAAACCAAAAGTAAAAGATTTGATCGTAAAAAAAAGAAACACACAAACCTGAGGGTGGTGCTGTGAGCTGCAGTGGTATTACACACACACACTTTAAGAAACACACACACTAACACACAAATAATCGCACACGTCATTCAACAGCACACAACTGGTAAAATGGGGTTCTGCCTCAAACAGATGAAGCGCTGACTGAACCGGAGGACCAACCTGAAAGCTGACAGGATGTTGATCAGGGATTTGAAAGGTCTATAGCCACCTAGCCAGGTTGTCTAGCCTCTTCTCGATGTGCCATTCTTAGAGCTTCCTCTGTGACGCTCTGATGCACTCTCCAAGAACGCTGAAGAGTACGTAAGTCAAATCAAACAGTCTCACTCTCTCTCTTGCCTCATACCTGATCCCAGGATATCACCACAGCTCCACTGAATGTGCAACACCTCCCTTGGCTCTGACACAAACTGTGTTGTTTACAAAGTGAGAGCCAGGGCAAAGAGAGGGGTTAAACCAGCGATGTGCGGTCAGGGGAGGCAGGTGAGGCAGAGCCGCACTTGTCATTCTCCAATAAAATTGATGTCCACTGATCTGTGTTGTAAATTGTGATTTCTGTTTGATTCCAATCGCTTTTTATAGTAAAAAATCGGCTAATTTGCCGAGCTCCGCTACAACTACGGGGAGCGATGAGATTGAGAAGTGAGGCAGGGACGAGCTCTGCCTCAAAGAAGCCCACAGTAACTGTGCTGGAGCACGGGCACTAATTTGTGAGCGCGCTCAAGCCAGTTACTGTGTGGTGAGGTGAGTAGTGATGGGAATTCCGATTCCCTTCAGGGACACAAATCTTTTGATTCAGTTCACTTGAAAGATTCGTTCACTGATTCGTTCACCGGTTCGCGAACGACTTCTGGTGATTTGCACGTTCGCGAACGATTCATCTTTGTACTTAATTCGTTCAGTGATTCTTCACTACTGCCGAAGTCCGTACAAGAAGTTTGCTGGCGTAACATGTATGATATTAAAACACATTTTACACCTCACCTTGTTGCCCCATGATTTATGCTCTGGGAATAGGCTACATATTATTTAAGAAATATAATTGGCCATTGTTAAATCTCTCATAAATGTGTGCCTGACTATACGATGTATTACAGCAGACTAGCACGTTATACTTTCAAACCCATGCACGTACTATGTGGCCTAACTTAAATCCCAAAGCATTAAACTCCATTTGGCCGAGTTCAAAGTGAATAAAAAAATATATCCTCTACATCGGTGACGATTTATTCATATTCTATAGTATGTACCCATCTATGTTTACCTTTAGCTAGCGGCTAAGCTAGCTGGACGCTACGGAGCCCAGCTATCCGCCCTCTGAAGCTTTTAGGGCAGACAGGGAGAGGAGAATGTCCCGCTAACACTGTGTGTGTGTGTGTTTCACATTAGCGGGATGCTATGGAGCTCAGGTATCCGCCATCTGAAGCTTTTAGGGCGAACAGGGGGAGGAGAATACAACGCTGTGTGTATTTATCGCTAAGCTAGCGGCTAAGCTAGCTGGACGCTACGGAGCCCAGCTATCCGCCCTCTGAAGCTTTTAGGGCCGACAGGGAGAGGAGAATGTCCCGCTAACGCTGTGTGTGTGTGTTTCACATTAGCGGGATGCTATGGAGCTCAGGTATCCGCCATCTGAAGCTTTTAGGGCCGACAGGGGGAGGAGAATACAACGCTGTGTGTATTTATCGCTAAGCTAGTGGCTAAGCTAGCTGGACGCTACGGAGCCCAGCTATCCGCCCTCTGAAGCTTTTAGGCCCGACACTGGGAGGAGAATACAACGCTGTGTGTATTTATCGCTAAGCTAGCTGGACGCTACGGAGCCCAGCTATCCGCCCTCTGAAGCTTTTAGTGCCGACAGGGGGAGGAGAATACAACGATGTGTGTATTTATCGCTAAGCTAGCTGGACCGTACGGTTCCGGTATCCGTCCTCTTTATTGCGGACAGGTTGAGGAGTGTGTGTGTGTGTGTGTGTGTGTGTGTGTGTGGTGTGTGTGTGTGTGTGTGTGTGTGTGTGTGTGTGTGTGTGTGTGTGTGTGTGTGTGTGTGTGTGTGTGTGTGTGTGTGTGGTGTGTGTGTGTGTGTCGGAGCTCAGGTGAGAGGGCTCTGATTACAGTACACTGTAGGAAACAGTTCAGAACTGTAGGAAACAGTTCTGAACTGTTTCCTACAGTTCTTTAAGTTCGTCGTTCGCGAACGACTTCTCTTTAGCTTTTGGCGGAAGGCGTCGACTCAAACAAACGAATCGTTTTGTGGGAGGAATCAGTTCATCTCGTTCACGTCGCAGCCATTATATGAGGGTGGGACAAGTCCCCCCCACTTTTTCAAATGATTAGTTTAGACCCCCCCACTTTTACCATGTGGAAAGTCCGTGAATCGGTCCATCCACTCGCCGCACTTTGTAGAGCGCTGTGTCAGTGCTTCATATCAAATCCATTCCACTTGCTTATTGAGAGAATGCCCAAGTCAATGAAACTCCGTTCCATGTTTTCACTGCTACTTTGTACCAAGGCAGATTCTCCCATAGCGCGCGCATGTTCAAGGAGTGTTGTCATAGTTGGAGAGCTCAGATCTGTTGTATGAAGCGATGCCGGTAGCGGAGGTAAGGCACACACACCAAGTGTTCAGGACATTGTTAATACAGCGAAAATCAAAGCTGACGATCTCTTGGTTTGATATGTTTTCTCCCCCAGACAACATGGACATAAGAACCTTGTTTTCAAAGAAGAGGAAAGTAAGTCTTCAGCTGGCAGCAGTTAATCAGTTAACAGTGATGGCGGCGGCGGCAAAAGCGTCTCACTTCTGGAGAGGAGTTTCGTCTTTATGTCATGATAGAGAGATACAAATACTGAATAGTTTAGATGAGAAAAGGCATCGAAATGCCAGGTTACTAGTATTTATCATGTAAACAGGGAACATGAATAACCCCATCTCTCTGTGCTCATGTAAACAACATGATGTCCATGTAGACGCAGTCAGTGTGTTTTACTGGAGCCTCAGTTCGATAAGAGATTATTTTCTGAGTTCTTTAACTTAGGTACTCTCTCTCAAAATGGTAATGTGTGTTATGTTTTAATTATACTTCTTATCATTCAGAAGCTGTTTGTGTGTGTTTATGTTTTACTGAGTGCTTATAGGCCATTTCCATCCCAGTATTCAGTTAACTGTTTATTTTCTGTGCACATTACATAGATAATATTCTACCTAGTGCTTGGGACTTTGAGTCTTCAAAATGTCCAATGTCACAGACTGGGACTTACTTTAGAGTCAGTTGTATTTACATTCAGTATGAGTTGTTATGATTCAATGTGAAAGAGTATACTGCTCAATAAATAATGATCACTTCACCTCTCTTGACATCTAGGCGCTTGAGAGTGAGTCAGAGGCAGAACACAGGGACAGTGGAGAGAGGTCCGTTGCTGAGGTGAGTGATGAAAGGGAAATGACAGTTTAGAGTAAATTGTGATGTGGACTCTCATCCCAGAGTGTTAAGGAAATCAGTGGGGATATTGAACAGGAAGCATTTCAGTCAAGGGGCATCATGTGACCAATATAGACAGAAGAGCAACATTTATTTGAACATTTAAGTCAATGATACCATTCCAAGGTGAACTTAACATCTGTATGGAGTCAGATCAGTCTCTATATTAATAAATGCTCACAGAAGGATTCACACATGTATTTTGCGATTTATATATAAATGACTCTCCACAACAATATCTCTCAATGCACTCACAAATATTTATTGTTGTTTATAAATGTACAAAAAATTGACATTTAAACTGCTTTTTATTAATTCAAAGACGGCTCTGAATTAATAATCAAATATCTTTCCTTTCTTTACGACTGGATGAAATTACAGAATGTATCCATCATTTTCCTCATACTAGTATAGCCACATAAAAGTATCAAACCACCTGTTAGAATGCACCAGAACACAGGAAACCCCACACCCCCGTTAAAAATGTCCCCCCCACATTCAGGATGCTTCCTACGCCCATGACTAGAGGTGAGGCACAGATGAGCTCTGCCTCACCTCAGAATGCAACACCTCCCTTGGCTCTGACACAAACTGTGTTGTTTACAAAGTGAGAGCCAGCGCAGAGAGAGGGGTTAAACCCAGCAAAGCGTTGTGTTGTCAGTGTGTTGGAGATAGAGAGAGAAACACAACTCATTATAACATTGATTAAAAGTACTCTTTTTATTTGGATTATATTTCATTAAAGCCGTAGGAAAAAAGGAGAAACATATTCCATTCGGACTCAAGCTAATTAAAACATCCTGAGATACTGGAGGCATTTCAGCTTTAGGAATACACACAGAGTAAAAAGAGAGTATAGTAAATATATTGTATAGACTATTAATCAGACATATACAGCATGTGCAGCAGTTACAGTAGGCAGTACAGGTATATATACTGTAGGTATAAGTACACGCTATGCTAATTATAAGACATTTTATGAATCACTAATTGAAAAACGAGATAAAAGCATTATTAAAGTTATTAAATCGACACTAGGGTGAATGATTTTCCCAGAGAACACAATTAAGAAAAACATTTTATGGATCATTTTACAATTTAGATATTTTCTGAATTCAACCCAACACTTGTATGTTTGAACATGTGCAGCAGTTACAGTGAGAAGTGAAGGTATAAGGTGTGAGTACAAGTACTGCTAATATTGAGATGTTATACAGAGACTGTAGACTATAGATCAGACACAGTATAACTATGTATGGGAATGTGAGAGCACACTTAAAGGATGTTAAATCAGAAAGGAATTAATATAATAATCTGTGTTTCCTATCACATGGAGGTGAGTTTCTGAAGTGTGTCGTCTGTGTGCGGGGGGCGGGGCCTAACTCTCTCTGTGTGTGCGGGGGGCGGGGCCTAACTCTCTCTGTGTGTGCAGGGGGCGGGGCCTAACAGACACGCTGCAGCGGCGTGCACACAGATTTTTAAGAGTAGTAGGCATACCGTTAAGTGTTAAGAGAGTGAAATGTTGCTTTACGAATTTCAACACTTGATGCTGTCCTCTTGATTCCAATTTCAGATACCTGTGTACTAACTGAATTAGTTTAAAGAGAGGAAACATTTTGACGAAAAGTTGACTAAAATGTAATGATTTTTCATCGACTAAAAATTG
Organism: Pogonophryne albipinna; assembly: GCA_028583405.1. Classification (NCBI taxonomy): domain Eukaryota; kingdom Metazoa; phylum Chordata; class Actinopteri; order Perciformes; family Artedidraconidae; genus Pogonophryne; species Pogonophryne albipinna. The sequence goes on from JAPTMU010000093.1 coordinate 599,622, forward strand.
ACTAAAATGTTTTGAGTTTTCGTCGACTAAAACTAGATTAAACTATGAAAGATAAAAAGGACTAAAATGTGACTAAAACTAATAACCATTATCGTCTAAAGACTAAATAAAAAACATCTGCCAAAATGAACACTGCTCAGTCATCAGAAAGGAATGAATACAATAAGCTGTGTTTCCTATCACATGGAGGTGAGTTTCTGAAGGGCCTCTCGTGGGCTCAGGTGTTCTCAGGCATCAGAAATGTTCCAATGATCTCATGGTTCTCCTGTTTTCTCCTGTAACATATGAGGAGGTGATGTTTGACAGCATGGACTCTGAGGGGAGTTGATGTTGTTGATCAGTCACACAGAGGCAGAAGCCCCTCCATCGTTTCATAGTTCACCTCATCTTCATCTTCATCTTCATCATTCTGCTCCTGTCAGCATGGAACAGAGACATGGTAAAAACACAGAGCAGAGCTGGAAAGTAACTAAGTACATTTACTCCGTGTCTACTTCAGTATATTTGAAGGACTTGACTTGAGTATCATCAGTTAATGCTACTTTACACTTTAACTGCTCCTTGTTTTGGAGCTTCATGTTGAACTTTGTACTCGTCTTCATCCATTCATCTTTATTACACAGTTCTTTCTTTAACATCTTTTACCTTCCTTTTTTATTTTGTATTTATTTCATTCTTAAATTGAGCAGAAATCTCCATCTATGAAGTATTACATGATAAATATAACTAGTTCAGCTACCCAGTAGTATGTAATTCATTTTAATAAACCATTCATTGCTAATGGAAGTGATTACACATTAAAACATCACTTATTATATCATATATCATATTATTACATTCTGCATAATCAGCACTTTCAATGTAGGTGTATTTGTATATTAATCATATTTATATATTAGAGTATTTTTACATTGTAGTATTGCTACTTTTAATGAAGTACAATATCTCAGTACTTCCTTTAGTGCCTTGCTCAAGGGACCCACAGAGATACTTCATTTCAACACAACATGCACACTTGACTCCTTTGTTGAATCTTCTGCCTGTCTTATAATCACAGTTCCATGAAAATAATAAATATTACAAGCTATTATTTTATATTAAACTCACCAGGTTTTTTCTCATCCGTTTTTTTCCCCCTGAAAAAAACAAAAAGACAAACATTGGACTTCAGCTTCCACGGTTTCCTTTGTCTTTTCTCTTGAATCTATGAACCCTCACCTTAGCTCTGGTCCAGATGTGGACCGTAACCACGGTGACGATGAGAGCTGCTAACCCCACAGACACCAGGATGAGCCACCACACAGCTGGAGAGAGAGAAGTCCCATGTGTGAAATACAGTCAGAGGTTTTTAGCAGTTAATGTATTTCTTCTCTTCAGTCCTCTACCTGGTCCTTCTGGATGTTTGCAGTCTGCTCCTGTTCCTTTGTTGTTTTCAGATGTCCATTCATCAATTGCTGGTGTTCCAGTTGTTGTAGCATCACCTTCAGGAATAAAACAACATCATGCAAAAAAACTGTAGTTAAAAAAAAGTTTTCTGCATAAACCAAATGACAAAATGAAGTGACGTCAAAACCTCAAACCCCAAAAAGCATTATCTGTGATTAAATGTGTGAGAAGTGATTTGAAACAACTCATTATATTCTAACCTGGTTTCTCAATTAAGAGCTTCTCTTTTTTATCAGAACCATCCGTCTCTTCACATTTCAGAAACTCATTACATCCCTGATAAATGTGAGATGTTGTAAATGTGTTGTTTCAGTATATTCTAATAACAAGACTGTTAGAAGTGATTTTAAACATCTCAACGTGTTCTCACCTGAGGACTGAGGGCTGAAGGGAAACAGATGCACTTCTCTTGTGTAACCATAAGTTACTTCACAAGTAACAACTCAGGACCTTGTTGTGTAACTAAAATGAGAAGTCAGAATTGTCACAGAGGCAGAGCAGAAAGACTGTGATGTGTTTATCTCTCTGTGATCTTTGTCCACATCTCGACCCTGAGCAGCCACTTCACTGAGTGTTCACAGTCTCTAAATGTCGACACAGAGCAGTTTTAACGTCACCTCATCATTGACCTGATGTTCAGTCACTGAAGATGGAGATATTGAGAGAGAAAGACAACAAGAGTAACATTAACTTCATCACTGTTATCATTATTATTGTAATGATTCAGTATATTGCTCTATAGAGACAGTTTGAAACATCATGATGTAAATACTCACTGGTAACAACATTGAGAAGAACCTCAGATTCTGGACTTTGTTGTTTTCCTGATCTGCTGAACTGTCTGCAGGTGTAAACACCAGCATCCTCCTCTGTGACCTTCTTTATACCCAGAGAACAATTCTCTGTAACTCTCAGTCTGTCTGATTTAGCTTTGTGAATCTGTCCGTCCTTCAAACAGCTTCACTGATGGACCTCTTGAACCATAGAAGCGCCAGAGAGTACTCTCACACACATCCTGATCATGTATCACATTGACAAAAGATAAAGTGACTTCATCTCCAGCTCTGACAATGTAACGTTTCAGATCTGCAGCTGTTGGGGAAAATCAGAAAGAAATATAGACGTCATAAATGCTGACAGAATAATGATGTATTATATACAAAGGTAAAGAGTTAGAGTTCTGGTTGATCTGTTTAATGAATCATTTAACGACACATTAAAACCAGAGTTCATTACAGATCCACATAACTAACTGAAGTGTTCATAGTGAGTGTGACGATCACTTTAAAGAATATTGCTATGTGGGTTTTAGTGAGCAAGAGTTCACTAAAGTCACCACGTTACAAACACAACTCATCACTCTCAGTTAAAGGGACAGTACGTAGTGAAAGGGAATTTAACTTCGATACAACCAACGTTAATACCTAGGCCGTCTCCGATACCGAACCTCCGGTGCTGATAAATCAAATCAAATCAAGTTTTATTTATAAAGCACATTTAAAAGCGATTTTTGGTTGAGCCAAAGTGCTGTTCATGTAATAAAAACACATTACTACAATCACAATAAAAGACAATAATTTACAACAGATATATAAAAAAACACAGGGAATAGTCAGGAGTCGTGCTCCGCTCTGACTAGAAGGCCAGGGAGAAGAAGTGTGTTTTAAGAGTAGATTTAAAAACCCCTAGGGTCTGGGCCGACCTCACATGGAGTGTTCCAGAGCCTGGGGCCAGCTGCTGCGAAGGCTCGGGGCCCTCGGGTTTTAAGCCTGGTCTTAGGCACTATCAGCAGCAACTGGTCAGCAGACCTTAAGGCTCTGGCTGGGGTGTAGCGATGGAGGAGTTCGGCTATATAGGCCGGAGCCAGCCCATTTAGGACTTTAAAAACGGATAAAAGGAGTTTAAAAAAAATTCTGAACCTAACTGGAAGCCAGTGCAGTGAGACCAGAATTGGGGTGATGTTGGTCACGCTTTTTGTGGCAGTGAGAAGACGTGCAGCTGCGTTCTGACTATGGAACAGTGTGAACGTGGAGTAAGACGATGGAACAGTGTGAACGTGGAGTGAGACTATGGAATAGTGTGAACGTGGAGTGAGACTATGGAACAGTGTGAACGTGGAGTGAGACTATGGAACAGTGTGAACGTGGAGTGAGACTATGGAACAGTGTGGACGTGGAGTGAGACTATGGAACAGTGTGAACGTGGAGTGAGACTATGGAACAGTGTGAACGTGGAGTGAGACTATGGAACAGTGTGAACGTGGAGTGAGACTATGGAACAGTGTGAACGTGGAGTGAGACTATGGAACAGTGTGGACGTGGAGTGAGACTATGGAACAGTGTGAACGTGGAGTGAGACTATGGAACAGTGTGAACGTGGAGTGAGACTATTGGAACAGTGTGGACGTGGAGTGAGGACTATGGAACAGTGTGAACGTGGAGTGAGACTATGGAACAGTGTGAACGTGGAGTGAAACTATGGAACAGTGTGAACGTGGAGTGAGACTATGGAACAGTGTGAACGTGGAGTGAGACTATGGAACAGTGTGAACGTGGAGTGAGACTATGGAACAGTGTGGACGTGAAGTGAGGACTATGGAACAGTGTGAACGTGGAGTGAGACGATGGAACAGTGTGAACGTGGAGTGAGACGATGGAACAGTGTGAACGTGGAGTGAGACCATGGAACAGTGTGAACGTGGAGTGAGAGTATGAACAGTGTGAACGTGGAGTGAGAGTATGGAACAGTGTGGAACGTGGAGTGAGACTATGGAACAGTGTGAACGTGGAATGAGACTATGGAACAGTGTGAACGTGGAGTGAGACTATGGAACAGTGTGAACGTGGAGTGAGACTATGGAACAGTGTGAACGTGGAGTGAGACTATGGAACAGTGTGAAACGTGGAGTGAGACTATGGAACAGTGTGAACTTGGAGTGAGAGTATGGAACAGTGTGAACGTGGAGTGAGACTATGGAACAGTGTGAACGTGGAGTGAGACTATAGAACAGTGTGAACGTGGAATGAGACTATGGAACAGTGTGAACGTGGAGTGAGAGTATGGAACAGTGTGGACGTGGAGTGAGACTATGGAACAGTGTGAACGTGGAGTGAGACCATGGAACAGTGTGAACGTGGAGTGAGACCATGGAACAGTGTGAACGTGGAGTGAGACTATGGAACAGTGTGAACGTGGAGTGAGACTATGGAACAGTGTGAACGTGGAGTGACACTATGGAACAGTGTGAACGTGGAATGAGACTATGGAACAGTGTGAACGTGGAGTGAGACTATGGAACAGTGTGAACGTGGAGTGAGACTATGGAACAGTGTGAACGTGGAGTGAGACTATGGAACAGTGTGAACGTGGAGTGAGACTATGGAACAGTGTGAACGTGGAGTGAGACTATGGAACAGTGTGAACGTGGAGTGAGACTTATGGAACAGTGTGAACGTGGAGTGAGACGATGGAACAGTGTGGATGTGGAGTGAGACGATGGAACAGTGTGAACGTGGAGTGAGATGATGGAACGTGGAGTGAGACTATGGAACAGTGTGAACGTGGAGTGAGACTATGGAACAGTGTGAACGTGGAGTGAGACCATGGAACAGTGTGAACATGGAGTGAGACTATGGAACAGTGTGAACGTGGAGTGAGACCATGGAACAGTGTGAACGTGGAGTGAGAGTATGGAACAGTGTGAACGTGGAGTGAGACTATGGAACAGTGTGAATGTGGAGTGAGACTATGGAACAGTGTGAACGTGGAGTGAGACTATGGAACGGTGTGAACGTGGAGTGAGACTATGGAACGGTGTGAACGTGGAGTGATACTATGGAACGGTGTGAACGTGGAGTGAGACTATGGAACGGTGTGAACGTGGAGTGAGACTATGGAACGGTGTGAACGTGGAGTGAGACTATGGAACGGTGTGAACGTGGAGTGAGACGATGGAACGGTGTGAACGTGGAGTGAGACGATGGAACAGTGTGAACGTGGAGTGAGACTATGGAACGGTGTGAACGTGGAGTGAGAATATGGAACAGTGTGAACGTGGAGTGAGACTATGGAACAGTGTGAACGTGGAGTGAGACTATGGAACAGTGTGAACGTGGAGTGAGACTATGGAACAGTGTGCATGTGGAGCTAAAGCAACTGATTGTTCAGACATGAATCAGTTCAAGAGGAAAAACAGAGAAATTATTTTCTCGAGGTACAGGGATGGGGAAGGTGTTTGACTGTGTGTATATGTATATGTGTGAGTATTTAAGTGTGTATATGTGCATATATGTATATGTGTGTGTGTGTGTATGTGTGTGTGTACATATGTGTATATGTATATATGTCAATCAACAGGTAAAGGAGATTATTAATAATAATAATAATAATGATAATTATTGCAGATTATAGATTATAAATAAATCATTTAGGGACAAGGGGGTGAGATTAAATAAATTATACTTCTTCTCACTCCTTTTCGAAACACCAGATGTGGGACTGTTGTTGTTGTTGTTGTAAATGTCATTTTTTTATTTGATTTCTCTTACATGACTATGCACTGCAACATTTTTGGTTTTGTTTTGTAATTATTTATTTTGACTTGTTCGAAGTAAAATGTATCAATCAATCAAGCTTCCAAAAGTTCCCCAAGCTCTCAAGCCCTGTAAGACCTCCCCTTTCTCTTCACACATCATCTTTGATAGTCTCTCCCCTCCTCCCTCTCTGCATCAGGTGGTTTCCCCTTTTCTATCTTTGAGGGAGAAGGAGGTCACAGATGTTCAACTTTTACTTAATGAACAATTACAAATGTTAAATTAAAACAAATAAATACTCATAGTAATAATATGTAATTTTAACAAGAGGGAATATGAACGTTTTTCATGAAAGCAGAAACACATTGTCAATGTCATGTTTTAGAATCAAGTTTTTTCTTCAAACATTTCAATTTCAAATATGCAAACTTTATACTGTTAATTTATTAACAGAGACAATAAGGACAGCTTGTCTCCACGATTCGCTGGTCCAGGAAGTTGATTCCACCCTTTGCGTAGGCCGCCTCATACCCGCTGTAACCGCTCTCAAGGTTTCAAAAACTACAAGCTGTTGGATATGACGTGCATGTCTGTATGTCTATATATGGCATGACGTTGGTTCACAGCTGAGGGTGTGATTAGACAGGAAGCGGTAGAGTCTTTTGACCGTGTTCTTTTTGTCCTTTTTTGATACGGAGAACTTTTAGTTACTTTGAAGCGAGGAAGTTTGTCTTCATGTTTGTATGTCGCCTGGATCAAAGAATAAACCTGATGTGATTCAACGCTACAACGATCTCTGCAAAGTTAGTCAGGAAGCAAAGAGAGGCGCGTCATAACCCACACCCCGATAGAGGAAAGTGGATATTAAATGTAGAAACGGATCAAAACATCACGACAGAAGGTATCATTCACACACCGTTCCCCATTGGGAGCGACTTGGGGTTCAGCATCTCGCCCAAGGATACATCGATTTCAATTGAAAGACGCCCTCACTAGCTTTCATTAACAGTCGTAAACAGTGTGTGTTCTCTGCATCCTCACCTGGAAAGTGGAGCAGCAGCATCAGGAATGAAGACATCATGATCCTTCTGAATTCAGACATCGTGCTTCTCTCTCGGTCTCTGGCTCTCGACTGTCAGAGTCTCTCCCCGGATGCTTCTTTAACAAGAACTCAGTACCGATGATAACAGCAGATAAGCCACAGAAGAGGGGAAGTTGAACAGGAAGATGTTTTCTGGTTCTTCATTTCACCTCCAGTGTTTTTCTTCTGAGAACTGAAGGAGAAGTGTTTCGATGAGAATGAGGTTAACACCAGCAGCTCTGAAGGCATGACACCATATAGAAAACTACAGGCACGTATTCAGTTGAGCAACAGAGGAATAATTCAGATATGAGACGGATCAGTTTGAGCTGACATCCAGTCACTGTGGAGGACCGAGCCAAACTTACATTGAGACACAATCTGGATGTTTATTTGAAGATGACTGCATTCCCAGGCCCTGTGTGGCTCAACACCAAGTGCAGTGTGTGGAAACGATTTGCCTCTGTTTCCATCTTTGATGAATCTGTTAATCTTATTGAGAAATACAGCATGCACTTGTCACCTAGAGCAGCGGTGTCAAACTAAAGGCCCGGGGGCCAAATGCGGCCCGCGACTATATTTCATGTGGCCACGCAAGATCTTGCAAAGAATATAATATGTTTACTATATGGTTGAATACCGCTTTACAGAAGCACTTTGTCCATAAACTACATGTCCCACAATGCATCTCGTTTTGTGACGTGTGCACTGAAGAGACTTGCTATTATTTGCCCCAGACTTCTGCTTTTCAGACGTAGTTAATTATGAAGTTATTTCCCTATCCCATAATAATCCAATGCAGAGGCAATAATGTAATATAATACATTATTTTATATATATGATATATTTAAATATGTATTTATATATAGTCTTAAAGTTTTGAACTGGTTTTTAAAACTAGTTGATCATAACATTTTGATATTTGTATGTGTTTTTATATGTTTCTAGTTATTGTGCTTTGTTTTATTATTTTACTCCTATTGTGTTATTTGATATTTGTTCCCTGTTCAGCACTTTGGTCAACTGAGGTTGTTTTAAATGTGCTCTATAAATAAATAAAGATTGAGATTGAAAGTTACGACCGGCCCTTTGAGTGCAACCATAATGCTGATGTGGCCCACGATCAGGGACGTGCACAGACATTTGGAGGGGCTATTGCTCTAAACTGGAAAAAGGGCCTCCCCCCGATAAAAAGACCTTTTGAAAATTGTAACTTGTTTTTAATGTAAAAGACACCAAACGATTATTACATCAACTAAATTGAACAGTAATTCACATCTCATAACAAAATAAGCTAAGGCGACAACTTGTTTTTAAAAATGAAAACCAGGGACATTTTTTTTTGCGGTCCATATCTCATTAAAAAGATCTAATGTTAGTAACTATTAAAGACAATATGGGGACAATTCTGTTCTAATGTAGTTTGACCCAGTGGCGTAGCTTTCTCAGGGTGGGCCAGGTGGGCCAGGGTGGGCCCAGGCCCACCCAGTTTACTCATTGGTCCACCCTGAGAAAGCTTCGGTGTTATTTTTTTTTTATTTTTTTTAAATTATTTAATTATTTCATTTCATTTCAAACCTTTATTTAGACAGATAAATCCCATTGAGATCATTGATCTCTTTTTCAAGGGAGACCTGCTCAAGTAGTTCCACATGAAACATAAAAACATAAACAGAACAACAAAAGGACATCTTACAGCATCATTTACATAATTATCCACATGAACAGGTACCAATAGCTTCCGATTGAGTAGCATCCAACCGAGCTTTAAAAACATTTAGTGGCACCAGATTGTTCAGTTTCCATTTAATATGCAGACTATTCCAAGACAGAGGAGCTGCGCATCTAAAAGCTGTCTTCCCTAAGACAGTCCTAGCAGTTGGGACATTTAATAAAACCACAGCATTCGATCTCAGGCAGTAGCCACTTACAATTCTCCGTGAGATCAGGGAGCAGATATAAGATGGAAGTTTCCCTAACATGGCTTTGTATATAAAAATGTACCAGTGACTGAGCCTCCGTACAGTTAGTGAAAGCAAACCAGCCCTTGCATACAGGGTACAGTGATGGGTTAATGCTTTACAGTTTGTCACAAATCTCAGTGCGCTGTGATACGCGGCATCTAACTTGACCAGGCAATTGGCAGGTGCATTCATATAGATCAAATCACCATAGTCCAGCACAGGTCAAAAGGTCACAGTGACTAGCCTTTTCCTGGCCTCAAGCGAGAAACAGGACTTGTTCCTGTAGAAGAAACCTAGCCTAACCCTCAGCTTTTTAAGCAGGTTATTGACAAGAAGTTTAAAAGTGAGACAATCATCAAGCCAGATACCAAGGTATTTGTAACAGGTAACCACTTCAAGTTTTATTCCTTGCGTAGTTACAATATCTAAAACAGGCTCTGGTGTCTTTTTAGCTTTAGAAAAGAGCATTACCTTGGTTTTCACAACATTTAAAAGAAGCTTTAGTTCAGAGAGCTGAGTCTGAATAATGTTAAAAACAGCCTGTAATTTAACACCAGCTTCCTTAATGGAGGGACCTGCACAGTACATCACGGTATCATCCGCATAAAAATATAAAGTTGCTTCATCCACATTTTCACCTAAACTGTTGATGTAGATGGAGAATAAAAGTGGACCTAAAACAGAACCTTGGGGAACACCATTAGCAATGTTTATCCACTCAGAAGACAGCCCATCAAAGTGAACACATTGGGACCTTTCAGAGAGGTAGTTCACAAACCACGCACTGCATGGCTGGACATGCCTATACTGAGTAGCCTCTGCTTTAAGATGCGATGATCGACGATATCAAACGCTTTGGACAGGTCAATAAATAGAGCTGCACAACTCTGCTTATTATCTAAAATACTCTCCACATCATTCACCACTTTCATTGTGGCAGTGATGGTGCTGTGTTGCTTTCTGAAGCCTGACTGATGTTTAGACAGGATGTCATTTGTACATAGAAACACCTTTACCTGTTCACTCACTAAGCGTTCAAGAACCTTAGCCAGAACTGACAACTTAGAGATTGCCCTATAGTTATTTAATAAGGTGGCCTCCCCTCCTTTTAGCAAAGGCAGGACATACGCTGACTTCCACAATTTTGGAATTGTGTTAGTGCTGAGGGAGAGGTTAAAAAGAGTAGTGAGAGGTGGAGCAATAAAATCTGCAGCTATCTTTAAAAAGAAAGGTTCTACGTTGTCCGGGCCAGCCGGTTTCTTAGGATCTAACTTGGTTAAAGCTTCACGAACAACATCAACAGTAAAAGGAGTAAAACTGAAAGGGTTTTCCAACACACGTTTTTCAGAGTCACATACTGTAGTGTTCACAGAAGCAGAGTTAGTGACAGAATCAATGACACGAAGGACTCACAAAGACTCAGATGCACGATTCTTTCTTGATTTCAAAGAATACCTTTTATTATACAAAAAGGTTTTTAGGATCAACTAGGACACTCAAAAGTTCGCTAGGTTCAACTAATAGTATGCTCAATGGTTACACGAGGGAGTACAGACATGGACTTGGTATAGAGACAAGACGAACCGACAAAAGACAACAGGAGAACAGGGCTACATATACACAACAGTTAATGAGGCACAGGTGCAAATAATCCAGAACAGGAGATCACCATCAAGCTGGCAAGTGACACACCACTACAGGAAGTGATGACACCTGAAACGAGAGGACAGAGCCAACATCAAAATAAACTGCAAGGTCACCAGAATAACACAAAACAATAAGCTCCCAGACTCTAACGCTGAAACCTTACAATCAAATAGAGAGCCACAGGACACAAAATGCTCATTAAAGCAATTCAGCATAGTAGCCCTGTCCGATATAGAGCCAGATGCTGTGGTAATGCACGGAGGTAGCTCATTACAGATATCGCCGGTGGATAATGATTTAATGGCTTTCCAAAATGTTCCAGGATTATTCAGATTCTTTGTGGTAACTGACAGATAGTACTTTGATTTAGCACTTTTGATTTGCGATGTGAAGCTATTTCTTAGCTGCCTAAAACGCAGCCATTCTACCTCTGAGCCTGATTGCCTAGCCTTTGCCAGGCCTTGTTTCTCTCATGAAGGAGACTGGACAGTTCAGCAGAAAACCAAGGATTGTCTCGTCCCTTCACTCTAAATGTACGCATTTGTGTCCCTAATTGTGGCTACAACTGTGGAGAATTGAAGATTTTATCACCTGATATATAAGAAGTGTTATGTTTGAATGGCAGAAAGTCTTGTTGCAATTTCCAGATATGGAAGGAGGCCCCTTGAGTTTCTCTGTTAATTATCAATAGTCTGGGCAAGTAACAGGGGAAGCCAGGGGGGAGATTTTCCTCAGATTTAATGCAGTTACATTCTTGTAGTTAATGATGCATGACAGGCAGACCCATAAAAAGCCTTGAGAATTGAGTCACACAGTTAAGAGAGACAATAGTCCTTCTGATTTATCAATAAATGCATTCATTCCAGTAAACGCTGACTTCGAGGTGAAAGGAAGTTCACAGAAGCCCTTAAAGCGACAAGAACAATTAACTTCTGTTAATGCTAAGGAGTGTGTGTCTATTTGAGCAGCTATATGTGAATTCTGCTCAGACAATACCTGTGTTTGTGTTTTATATTGATTTCTCTGTTTTATTCTTTCATAAATGTGAGGACTAAAATTGCTCCAAGCATTGTGGGGTGCAGGTTTGCAAAACAGGAGACGATGGGGGAGGGTAGGTAAAGTTATAAAATAGATAAAGCAACGGTTGAAAGCCTCGTAGATTTTTCAGAATCTTACGGCTAAACTCGTTAGCTACACGTGAAGCGATGGAGGAGTGTAAGACGAAGGTGAAAGGCCCCGTGGGTTTTTTCAGAAATCGAGACGGCAAGCCCATCGGGGAAGTTCAGTGGTTTTCTAAAGACTCCATCCAGAACAAACCAGAATAATGCTTTCCAGTCTCATAGGAGCTGCAGTTGCATTATATGTTAAGAATCCAAGAGCAGAAACGCGAACTTCAAAAGCCATTGAAATTAACGGATTTCTCACTGTCTTGTTCTGTTGGGTTTAACGCCCATTCTGTTGAAAGAAATATCGCATCTTAAAAGCTGAACAGACAGCGAGGAGGATATATTTATGTGCTTTTGAATAAATAGAATATATTATTGAACATAGAATGGCCTAAGTCAGATAAAGAAATGCGAAGTCATCATGGTAGAATACCATGGGTTTAAAAAAGCCCCCCTTTCTCCACATTTCTGCTCTAATTGCTGTGCAGCAGCCCGGAGCCAGACTGCTTGTTAATGCCTGGAAAATGGCTGCTGAGCGTTGGATTTAAAACAAGGAGTGAATAATCAACAAGTGATCTGAAGTTGGAGTGAATAACATTGAAAATTAATGGATCAATGTGTGATTTGATGTAGTAAGATATATTGAAATAAATAAGAAACTATAATTTGTTGTTTTTAAGCATAGTTTTTGTGGGATAGTTACGTCACATTGTGGTTTTAATGAGAAGTTTTGAGAACTGATTGTTACTATTGCATTGCATTGTGAATTTCGTGGTATTTGTCATTAACTGAGAATTTTACTTAATTATATTTCAGAGGAACTTAATTGCATACAGAAACGTTGAGGGAAAGTAAAAAGAGGTTTACTGAGTATATGAAGTACATGCAGGTTAAGGTTCGATTCAAATTAAATATGATAGTGGATTATTCCACCTAGATATAGAAAGAGGATAATTTGTTAAACATTAAATAACAAACTCACTGTAAGAAATATATATTGTAATGTTATTTAGGAGTGTTATGAACTGGCTTTGGCTGGTTACATTTTTTATTGAAACCAGACTACAAGTCGTATGGTTTAATTTGTATTGAACTCAGTCTCCAAGCAGTGTGGTTTATATCTGCACATGTGTTGAGTGTTCCCCTTCCCCCACTCACATGAGGCCAGTGCTATACTGCTAAGCTAGTTGGCCAGCCAGTTGGCATACTAGATGGTGAAATAGTTGGAGTAAAGATGTACACGAACAATGAGAGTAGATTAAGTTGTTTTGTTTTTCATGCTTTTCACCAAGGCTCATTTGAGTGGTTATTGTTTTAATGTAGTGTTTTGTTATATTTCTGAACTATAATGTACCCACACGCATGTGGTTTATTTGTCACAGTTCATTTTAGAGTCAGCCACCTCATGGCTAGATCTCATCTCTGAGAGTCCATTGTGTTAATGATAAAAGGTCCTTTTGTTCTTCAGGCCACATGTCAAGGATGATCAGCATCCAATTTATTTGACCCCATGAGGTCAAGAGTCATTCTGTTAGACCACAATCTTGTGTAAGACAAATCATTGTTCTTTTGTCACATTTTGAATTACATAAGATTTCATTTTGCTAAATCAATTTATCTATAAATGTTGTAGTTGGAGTTTGGTGTTTGCTAACATTTTTAGGAACGAAATAGGCCTACACTTGGGTCAAATTACATTACTGTGATCTGATTAGTGTGCTCTGCAGGTTTACTATTGTTCTAACCAAGCAGTGGGATTTTTAGGTGCAGGGGGATTCTTTCATAGTGTGTGGAATATGCGATGCTGGAAACATGTGGGTGTTGAAAAACTTAGTTTGGGTAAATATGTCACAGTGGATGAAACGATTATTAGAGGGAGTTTTTGTAATATCATTAGTAGACATTAATTGTGTTGTTTAGATGACATTTAACTACTAAGACAGATAGTATGATTAGAAAGAGACAGAGTGGAAAGGGTTGGATTTATTTAACCTCAGTGTGCTAGAATTTCTATAGGTAATGCGTCCCGAGACCTGGACTCTATCTCTCTGCATGTCATACGGCTAAGACCCCGATCCTCCAAGCAGACGAAAGACCTAACCCAACAGGAGACTCCTCCTTCTCAATAGACCAGACAGAGAACCAGAGCTGAACCAACAACAACAATAAGAACTGCATCCAGAACTATCTCCACCTGTGGCATCCAGAACCAAACAGCTTGCTGACAGGCAGAGATCTACTCTCACCAGTCCCTCAAACAGGGCATGAAGTTCCAAGCTGAGCCACAAGATTTGGCACAAGAGCAAAGTGTGGGACATGAGAGCAGAATCCGCCCTCCATAAAGCAGCAGAGAGACTGTAAAGGAGGAGATGAAATGCAAAGCAGTTCAAGAACCGTGGCATGATGGGGGCTGCAGATGTAGCTGGGCAGAGGGCTGCCTCAAAGAGTTACAACAGCTGATGGATAAAGGGGGAGGAGTCAGAATCAGAGGAGATGGCCGAGCAGAATGTGAGGTGGCCAGGGATCGCGGCTTGAGATAAACCAGAGGAGAGGGGAAGGGAATCAACGGGAATGAGTGAGTTTACACATAAACACACTTATAAGCGCACATTTAAAGAACTTGAATTGACTTGATAAATAAGTGAAGATAAAAAGTTGTATTAACCATGAATTAATCAATTGGTAAATTAAAAATAGCAGTAAAGAGGAAACTATTAAGGTAAAATGAGAATCATCCTAAAACACACTGAGGGATAAAGAGGGATACATGACATTATATAACCATATTCTTCAATCTTTTCATCATGTTAACAAATCATTCTTCAAGAGATTTTTATTCACTTGTGAATAAAGTAGTGATCTTAGTTGTTACAATGTTGAACACCATTAAAGGGGTAGTTTTAGGAACCGCTCTATAAGACAAACCTTTATTTGAATGGATAATGTTAGAGGGAGAGCTAGTGCCAAGCCAAATATAGTATTCCAATCTATAAATTATTGATTTCACCATTGTGCCATGGTGATTACCATAGGAGGGCATTAAGATGGAAATATGAAATGACTTCTGTTTTTAAATCCTTGATAAAGGAGGGAGTAATTGTTGCATGTTCGGACACCCAGGGTTCCACACACTGCTAAAGAGTTTAACATTGTTTTTTAGGTGGACCAGAATTGAAGATGAGCTATGAAATGCATAGCAGAGCTACACAGATCCTAGTAATGTTTTGACACAAGATAATAGTTAAGTACACAAGTTTCTGAAATAGATCTATTAGACATTTTAATATAGATTAGGTGTTAATGAACTGCAGTAGTAGTACTATATGGAAGTGAAATTTTTTGGCTGACACTTTTCAGGGAAAGTGGGGAACAGCTGTTCCGATGAAAAGTTAGAGATATTTGGAAAATTATAGTTCAATCAGGAGAGACGTGATGTATGAGTACATGTTTATTATCGGGACACGTGACATGCGGGAATAGTGATTGACGTATTACAACAAGTAACTGTAATGATGTTTTGGCGATTAGGCCCCGGGTTTTCAGGATGATCATTCAGGAGGGAAAGAACCGCTCTGATGAACCCCCCGGGGTCTAGACACTGGTGGTGGTGATAGTAGTTCGGTCCGATCTGAAGGGAGAAGGTTTAGCTTGGCCCTGTATTTAGGAGACAGGAGGCGAAGGGGTGGAGGAGGGTTGTGCGTTGACACCTGAAATGACAACTGACAGGAAGGGGAGAGCAGATTTAAAGGGGTTAGCAGGTGCGATGATTGGCTAGCCGGGGCATAATGCCCCTGATCACTTATTGAGATAACGTGTGACTCCCGATGATGTTGTCTTCCTGATTGAACTTACGCTGAGCTACATTTCAATCAGGAGAGACGTGATGTATGAGTACATGTTTATTATCGGGACACGTGACATGCGGGAATAGTGATTGACGTATTACAACAAGTAACTGTAATGATGTTTTGGCGATTAGGCCCCAGGTTTTCAGGATGATCATTCAGGAGGGAAAGAACCGCTCTGATGAACCCCCAAAAGAAGTGAAGTATGAAGTACGGAGCTGTGAGCGATTCTTACCTTGCGGCTGGCTGCGGAGATCTATGGATGAAATGAGAGATTAACATGGGACATGATGAGCGCCGGAATTGCTTCCGGGCTGCGGGGTTAGACATGCGCGGGCCCACTGGCCGCAACCTGCACTGCAGGGTTAACATGACGCAGACCCACTGGCCGCAATCTGCACCCGCAGGGTTAAACCTAAGCGCAGACCTGTGTCCGCAACCTGCACCAGCAGAGTTAAACCTAAGCGCAGACCTGTGTCCGCAACCTGCACCAGCAGGGTTAAACCTAAGCGCGGACCTGTGTCCGCAACCTGCACCAGCAGGGTTAAACCTAAGCGCGGACCTGTGTCCGCAACCTGCACCCGCAGGGTTAAACATACGCGGACCCACGTCCGCGACCTGCACTTGCAGGATTAGCGTACGCAGGTCCGGAGTCATAGCCTGACAATTACGAGAACCGTAGACACGTATACATGCTGACGTGTACCACCACCAGTTATAGGCATAATTACCATATTTTAGTGTTTGAGGGACCTTTGGATTGCCAGCACGGCACTGATGTCCGGGCGGATGTAGGATGTGAAGGCAGAGGAGGACCATCGTCCGAGTTGTTGCAGGGATGAGGATGAGACGCCTTGATTAGCAGCGGAGGTAGCTGCGCCTATCCTGAACGAATGCCCCGAGAATAATTGGGGCGATAAGCCGGATCTAATGAGAACTTGCTTTAGGTAATGATTGAACTGGCGTTGAGTTAAGGGAATATTCCCTGAAATAAGAAATAGTGGTGAGAGAGGATTAATGGAAGGTCTAAGATGCAGGAATTTAATCATGGGTTTATAAGGGCAGAACGGGGAATCGTTGCGAGCTGCGATGACGGAGCAGGCGCCTCCGCATTTGGAGTGTTTAATGCTTAAACTAAAATGGCTAGCGTGGAAGGATAGGTCGTTAAGGCAGACGTCGTGATTGGGATTGAACGATAGGGAAGCTGTGGTAAATTCGCCTGGTCTAAGAAAAGCATAAAATGCCAGCAGAAATGCGGCGTCGAGTAGCGCGTCGATGTAGGGAGAAAATAATCCTTCTCTAAGTTTGGAGAGCATGAGGCGCAGCGTGGAGAGTGTAATGGGTCGTCTACGGTCTAACACTGGGGGAAACGTTTTGAGGAGACCTCTAAGTATGAGTTTAACTGATTGGTTAGCAAGCAAGCTGGGGAAGCTGGGATCGAAGCAGCGAATGTTGAACTGTACTCCTGCTAAGAGGCCCCGGATGTATTGGGGTTTGAGGTGGCGAACAGTGGCGCAGTAACACATGAAGGCGCACACGGTGGGGATGAGCACGGGTTTAAGTGAGATGCCTACGGAAACACAAAAGAAAGCGAACGTTCTCCATGCGAAGTCGTACGTTCTGAGGGTGGAAGCGGCTAAGCCTTTCCTCATAAAATATCTGGCGGACTCTAGGTGCCTAGCTAAGGGGCTCTTGTTTAATGAAGAGAGAGGAGATGCAGGGGAGGAATCCCGACGGGTTGCGGGCTGGCTTCCGGGCAGAGGTTCCGGAATGTCTGAAATTGAAAGCGAGAGAGGGAATCAGCCACTATATTGAGGTGGCCGGGGACGTGACGAGCTGAGATGAGAAAGTTGTGGGTGAGGGAGGACCAGGTGATGCTTCTCATGAACGGCATAATGTCACTGCACGAGGAGCGACCTTTATTGATAATCCCGACCACTGATTGGTTGTCGCAGAGCACCGAGATGCGTTTCCGTAGCCAGAGGTGACCCCACACGTGGCAGGCAACAGCAATCAGATAGATCTCGTGCAGGGCGGAGGATAAGGCATGATTGGGAAATGAGGGAGGCCATGGGCCCGCGAACCACTCTCCCTGAAAGAAACCCCCAAAACCCACGGATGGGGCTGCGTCTGTGAAAAACCTCATGGAATCAGAGGAGTACACAAGGTCGTCATAAAAGAAGGTGATGCCATTCCAGTGGGCGAGCAGGAGAGACCAGAAGCGTAGGTCTGAGCGGCAGCCTTCGTCTAGAAACACGCGGTCGTGGAGGTTTGTTACAGCCGACGCTGTGTCCAGGAGGCGGGAGATGAATGAGCGCCCCTGGGGGATGATGCGCATGGCAAAGTTGAGGTGCCCGAGGAGGGAGAGCAGCTGTTGTTTGGTGATGACTTGTTGCTCGCAATAGGATTTAGTGATGTCGCGTATGCGCTGTAGTTTGTCGATGGGGAGAGATGCTTTCATGTCTATAGAGTCGAGTGTGATGCCTAAGAACTCCAAGCTTGTGTCGGGTCCTATGGTTTTCTCTCCGGATAGGGGGACGCCTAGCTCTTGAAAGCAGCATTTGAGTTTTGCCAGGGAAGCGCCTGAGTTATCCCGAGGGGGATCTATGAGGAGAAAATCGTCCAGCAAGTGGAGAACGGAGGGAATCCTGACTTTATTCAGCAGGATCCAGCAGAGAGCTTCGGAAAAGGAATTAAAGATACAGGGGCTACTTCTGCACCCGAAAGTCAAGCGAACCGCGAAGTAGAATTTAGCTTCCCACTTAATGCCGAACATGTTCCACTGGGATGGATGGATGGGAATGATCTTGAACGCGTCAGTAATGTCTGCCTTGGAGAGCCAGGCTCCTTGCCCCGCAAACTTGATTAGTTTGATTGCGTTATCGACCGAGGCATAATGAAGGGAGAATGGCTCTGAAGGAATGAGGCTGTTAATACTGCAAAACGGGCCGGAGCGGGGTGCGGACAGATCGGAAATCAGCCTTTTCTTCTCAGAGTATTTACGCGTGGCTACTCCTATTGGACTTGTCCGGAACACTGAGAACGGGGGTGAGTGAAAAGGACCGATTAGGTATCCTTTGTTGAGTTCTTTATCGATAAGCTGGGAGACTATGGTGGGTTCTTTAACTGCTGATTGCAGATTTTTTGAAACAAGGGACACGGAGGGAGGAGAAATAACCCCGACCCTGAAGCCTTGAGAGAGCCCTGACAGAAGATATTCTACGAACACGGGATCTGGGTGAGTAGAAAGCGCTGCTGCTAAATGTGGGATATTGATGGGGGTGGAAAGGTGATGTTTCAGAAGTTTTTTCCACCACGTGGTTTCTGCTGCGGGAAGTTGGCGCGGCCGCGCCTGGGGCAAACTGACTTCGGATGAGCCTCCCTGCAGGCACTATTCTGCACCTGACGTTTTTGTCTATTATTCCCCGACTGTGACGTAGGAAAAGCTCTGGACCCGGAGAAAGCCGCTGGTGGGCAGAAGGGGGAGGTGTGGCCCTGCGTCCCGCAGCTAATGCATGAAACGACTTGTTGCTATATGTGAATTCTGCTCAGACAATACCTGTGTTTGTGTTTTATATTGATTTCTCTGTTTTATTCTTTCATAAATGTGAGGAGTAAAATTGCTCCAAGCATTGTGGGGTGCAGGTTTGCAAAACAGGAGACTATGGGGGAGGGGAGCCAAGAGGGAAGTCTGAAGAATGTGTGTGTGTGGAAGCTGCAGGAATACGAGCCAGATGTGTTTGTTTTGCTTCAAACTAAAAGACTGTTTCCGGATCATCTCGGCTGGCGCGCGTTGATACGCTACGAAAGCCCATCGTTTATATATGGGCCAATAGATGACCTGTATGGGGGTAGCATCCACACAGCTCCCCCCGTGTTTTTTGGTATATAAGCTTGCTTTGTATTTAGTTCGTCCTCTTTTTCCTCCGGCTGACAAGACAAGTAAGTTAGATCTCCCGGCGGGAGGAACAAGAGCCGGAGTAATCCGGATTACTTCGTGATGTTGTGTTATTGTGTCTTTTGCCATTAAATCAGCATATTTGTTATAACCTTACCAATGGTTGCTGTGAATTCTTCTTCTGTTAATCTGACCCATTCACAAAACGAACACGCGGAGACGAGGTGGGTTTTAAAACCACTCTGACTCCAACACAACACAGTGGTCACTCAGATCATTTGCAAATACTCCCACAGATGAGTATTTATGGGGAGCATTAGTTAAAATGAGATCAATTATGGAGGATTTATTTGGGGACTTAATGTTAGGGCGAGTAGGACTGTCAACAATCTGAGTAACATTCAAAGAGATACAAAGGTTTTTAAAATCCTCTGACGCTGCAGTTAACCAGTCCCAGTTAAAATCTCCAAGCAGCACTATTTCCTTGTAGTCAAGTTGAGATAAGAAGATAAAGAGTCCTTGACAGCTGAGGGGGGTCTGTAGCAGCCCACCACCATGACCTGTTGACCCTTTGCTACTTCGATATTTAAAGCTAAAAATTCAAGTTGTTTACTAATAGATTTGGAAACCATCTTGGTTACACAAAACTTATTTTTCACATAAATGGCAACGCCACCACCTTTTTTAGGGCGGTCGGTACGATATACACTATAACCATTTAAGTAGATGTCAGAGGCCAGAATAGATTTATCTAGCCACGTTTCTGATAAGACAATGACATCAGCATCAGTCGAGCTCGCCCAAATGCGGACAAAATCTAACTTAGGTAACAGACTGCGCACATTTAAGTGAATGAATCCCAACCCAGATCTAGAATTAAAATCAGCAGGAGTAGCTATCTGACTACTACTGCTGCTGGGCGGTCCAGGGTTTAGTTGTACATTCCCTGATAGTAATAATAACAAAAAAACCAAGCACCTTTTCCTCTTAACCGACACACATACATTGTCATCTGCTTTAAAGTCACCCGTAAACTCCGCGAAAGTGAGATTAGAGCTCAAGAAGCAGTCCTGAAGAACCATCATAGCAGGCAAGTGAGAAAGAAAAACATTTGTCAAACTGAATGTCTGTGACAAGGCAACCAGGAATTGTTTGTGTAACACATCCGAACCTTTACAGGGGATGTCCACTGCGGGCGGTAGAACAGACCTGAAATCAGTCGACTTCTCAGGATAACGAGAGAACTTCTCATTGTCCAAAATAGCTAACAGGCATAGCAGACTCACGATATGGGCCATTTCCCCAGACCAGCACAGCATCCGGCACGACGCTGAAGTTGGCTTCCGATTCAGAGCATCCGATTCGGCAGTTAAGGGGAAAGTTAAGGGACATTTCATTTACAGCGCTGAGCGAACAATCCTCCGTGTTTGAACCTCTTAAATCGCTGCATAGCCGATTTATTTGGACTGGATTATCGCAGAGGGTCTAAAGATTCTTTATAACCCAGTTTGAGATTTGTGAAACCTTTATTCTATTTGTGAAAATACAAACAACGGAGATTTCAGTGCTTTTTTCGCATCTTCGCCACATTAGACCAGGTCCTGATCTAAAACCACTAGACCTACACTCATCAAATCTGGACTGGATTATCCCAGAGAGTCTAAAGATTCTTTATAACACAGTTTGAGATTTGTGAAACCTTAATTCTATTTGTGAAAATACAAACACAGGTGGAAGGCTGAGGTTGCTGCAGCAGGCCAGGATCAGGATCAGAAAGTGAACCTCCCAGCTGGGCAAGCCTTTATGCCTTCTTGAGGCTCCGCCTCTAGATGGTCGGGCACAAACAGGACGACACTCCCAGTACCTGCCAGAGGACAGCCAGGCAGGGAGCACAGACAGGCAGAAGGGGGGAGGGGTCGTCACAACATGTTCTTTTGTTTTGTTTTATTGTTCTGTCTTTTTATTTATTTAAGTATTCCAGTAATGTATGTTGCATGTTTTAATTTGATTGTATTTACTTGTTTAAATGAAATTTGTTTTAGGTTCACTTATAAAATCTGTCCAGGGCCAACAGATGAAAAATAGCCTCTTGGCTAAGTCTGGCACATTTACAGGAATGTTAATTAATGTGCACTGTCCCTGTTAAACAAATGAATAAATAAATAAAAATAAGTGTATGCTCCTCATTTAGGTGATAATTCTTGAGCTACAAAGTTTTCGTATCTTAAATACCGTTTCATAGCAACAACAAAAAAATGAAAGAGATGTTAAAGGAATTCAGGTTCATGAGATAAAGAAAAAGGCTAACCTTCAGTCTTTCATCCACTTTGAACAGCTTCTGCTGCTTTGTCCTAAAGCAAAATATCAAGAGCAATTATTTTCTGAGAGAGAAGACAGGATTACAATGAACCAACTTTCTCATATCATTTGTTACCAAAGTGTTATTTTCTAATCTTGGAATGTCTTTCACATTCCAAGCAATCCTAGTACTCAAGATGACATACTGTAATTAGGAAAACAAAGCTTGTTGCTTAAAGTAAACTTGAACAATGCTAGTTATAGACTATATTTAATTTCCTGTTGAAATGTTTTGCCTGCAACTGTAAATACATTAAGTTTATATAAGTATACCTACTTATCTGTTGAATTTTTATTTGCAACAAAAAATTATAATACATTTGAGAAGTAAATACTTCCATACTTACCCGATTTGATGAGTGTAGGTCTAGTGGTTTCAGATCAGGACCTGGTCTAATGTGGTGAAGATGCGAAAAAAGCACTGAAATCTCACTTTTTGTATTTTCACAAATAGAATTAAGGTTTCACAAATCAGAAACTGTGTTATAAAGAATGTTTAGACCCTCTGGGATAATCCAGTCCAGATTTGATGAGTGTAGGTCTAGTGGTTTTAGATCAGGACCTGGTCTAATGTGGTGAAGATGCGAAAAAAGCACTGAAATCTCCGTTGTTTGTATTTTCACAAATAGAATTAAGGTTTCACAAATCTCAAACTGGGTTATAAAGAATCGTTAGACTCTGGGATAATCCAATCCAAATAAATCGGCTATGCAGCGATTTAAGAGATTGCTCGCTCAGCGCTGTAAATTAAATGTCCCTTAACTTTCCCCTTAACTGCCGAATCGGATGCTCTGAATCGGAAGCCAACTTCAGCGTCGTGCATCCGGCTAGGCGCGCAAGCAGGCCTGAAACGTGGAGGCGCTCCGGTCTCTTCGCGATATCCCCGGTGCAGAACCTCCTCAGTACAGCAGGATAGGCCAAGCAGGCCCAGCTCGAGGCGTAGAGGCGCTCCGGTCTCTCCGCGATATCCCCGTGGTAAAACGTCCTCGGCACCGTAGAGCACGACAGGTGGAGCAGGCCTCCGCTACAGCAGGTGTAAAGCGGGCCGCATTTATTATTAATAATAAAAAAGATTATTCACCCATTGAGAATATCCAAGAATTCAAAGTGAAATTCAAGTGAACAAATATCGAGTTTAATTAATGTTGTATGTGCTTTGTCCTCTGAACCGAACTCATAACGGTAAAAACTGATTGTTGGTTCCGGCGCGCGCCATAATAACGTGAGAGAGGCAGAGAGCTGCCTGCAAAATAAATGATGGCTCAAAGTTCACTGATGATCTTTGGTTTTTATAAAAAAAGCCAGACTCCAAGAAGAGCCCCCACTGCCCTCATCTAGCAGCGATCTATACGATCATATTCTGATAACGATGAAATAGCCCCGCCTCCCTCTCCCCACCTCTCCTGCTGCTGGGCTGTCAGAAGAAAAACAATGTTAACGGAAACTCTGCCGCACGGTTCCCTCGTCCCTTGGAAGAGGCGGAGAGGTGGGTGTTTTTCATCTGCTGGTGGACAGTCCGGAGAGATATACTCAGGGTTGGGTTGTAACGGAATACATGTAACGGCGTTACGTAATCAGAATACAAAACTCAAGTGTATTCAGCTGGCGTTACATTTGAAAAACGAGTAATCTGATTACAGTTACTTTCGTAAACCTGAAGTGAATACATTTTGGATTACTTATTGGAATTATTGGTGGAAAAGTTTCCTCACAAAATGTAATATTCATTACCGGCAGAACTGTGTGCGCACTGCACAGCGCTGCAGCATGTCGGTGAGCGAGAGAGAGATGCAACGTGTCTGTGAGGCGCCCCCCCCCCCACGCAGATGAGAGAGAGAGAGATCTCTATTAAAATATATTGAAAGTTAGAAACGGAGATGGTTAGATAAAATGTGCAAGATAACGTTTATGTAGCATTTCTTTATTGTCGAAATGATGACATTTATAACGGGATCAAATCACAGTGAATGGCCTGCTGCTGCTGAATGCATGGGGCAAGTGACTGGAAACAGTTGTAAAAGTTATTACATCGTTTCAGATAATAATGATAATTCATTCTATTTAGGGGCGCCTTTCAAAGCACCCAAGGACACCTTACAATTCATAACATATTTTAAGGAAAGGTTTTAAGACAGTACAAAGAATGCAGTCCGGGTGATGGAAAGTATTCCAAAAGTATTCTAAAAGTAATCTGCCACCGGTACCGGCGGGGATTGTTGTTAGCTTCTGATGCGCAGAAGAAAAATCTGGCCCACCCTATTTTTTACAGGCCCACCCTAAAGTACATTTCTGCCTACGCTACTGGTTTGACCAGACCATTGTAACTGCTGTGCAGACATACTGATAAAATAGGGCCTCTAACTAATTACCTTAAAAAAACTCACTAATTAATGAAACCAGTTCAATACGCATTATTCTTATTCTTATCATTCTTTATGAGCGCAGTAACGGTAAGGTGTCTAATTACTTATTTATTTAGTATTCCATAACTTAGGCCCCGGCAACACGAGGACGAAAACGGTCGTTTGCGTTACTGTTTAGTGTCATATAGACCGTTCGGCCACACGAGGACGACCGAATACGGCACTAAACGACTGCGGAAACGATAACGGGTCCCAAGGTGTGATAGAGATTATAAGGTTAATCTTCTCCGCATTTCAAATCTCCGCGCGTCCTTATCAAGCTGGTTAAAAACACAGGAAGGAATCCAGAGCTACCAAGTAATCGTTAAACAATAATCCACTTTAATGGTAATATGACAATGCAATACAATCAAATACAGTACAAATACAATACAGCTATCTATGGGATCCATACATTACCTGAATGCATTTTGAGCCACCCAGCCGGCGAAAGAGCCAGCCAGGCAGCCAGGCAGCCAGAGGAGAAAAGAGAATGAACTGAATTCAAACACAACTCTTATACCCAAAAGTCACCGGAGGAGCCGAGTCAGTCTATCTCATTGGATGATGTAAAAGATGACTTTTCTTAGCGAATCAGTGCGAGCCAGCCAGGGTAATAAACCAGTGTCTCTGAGGGTAATAAAGTGTATCTGGCGTCCGTTATCTCACTTCCCTACATAGACTTTCACGCACACACTTTCCTACACATTCCAGAGGCCTGAGCTGTATCCCTTTTGTTCACAAAGATAATACATATTAATACTCTCCCTATTTACACAGACTGCTTATTATGAATACAAAGTAATCAAACACACACATATACTTATTCAAGATATGTTGACTTCCCTGAAACATGACATACAGGAGATCTTAAGCAGAAGGAACTCTCATCCAACTCTCACTCTGCCAGCTACACCTCCCCCACAGGGCAATAAAACCTGTTATCTCCAAGCACCCCTTGTTCAGCAGGCCCTGAATCCAGCTCACGGTTTTACACAGATTATTTCCCATTTAAGCTTATTCATAGTTTGCTAACATGAATACATACAAATATTTCATCTTCAATCCCCCTTTTGGTCTCTCTCTAAAGAGACCAACTTACACAAGGCACTTGAAACATAACTACTGCTCATTCCTTTCCACTGTGTCTGTCCCCCAATATTGTATAAATCTATCAGAAACTGAGACCCAAAGTACTTGAAATCTTTGAGAACAGAACACCACTCTCCATGGCAGTGTAGGAACCATCTCCTCCCCCCCCCCCTCTGATAGGGAGGGGGAGATGCGGCTTTCCCTTCATTGGTGGAACTGATCAGAGAGAAGTAGACTCCTCTGCTGCCTCGCCAAGTCCCCCAGCCCGCTGACAGCCGCTTCCTAGTCGTCTGCTGTAAGGATGTCCTCGAGGTCGTTGTCGTCCAGTCCACTGATGGCTGCTTCCGAGTCGACCTCCTCTGCGAGGGCCACGTCCGTCCTGATGTCGTCCCCGGTCCTAGCAGGTGGTTTCCCCGCCGCACACTGGCTCCCGTGGTACGCGCTGTCCCCCTTTCCTCCCACGCGGACGGCATGAGAGATCCGCTGGGTCACTCGGTCGGGGCCGGAGAGCCTGGGGTTGGGCCACTTTGTCCTGATGACCTTGAGCCAGACGAACTCCGCTGTGTCCGCCTCCTGGGTCCCCCTTTGGCATCATCAACCTGTGTGGAGAAATCTGATACAAATCCCTCAAGCCTACGCTCAGGGCTCCGGGGCCCTCCTATCTGCCAGTGCAGCTTCAGAATCTCAATACTTGGATAAAAATACTAAAAGTAAAACCCCCACATCTCTAGGTGAACTAAATAACCTATTTCAATAGCTCTGCATTTCTGACAAGCATCTGTGTTTATTCTTAAATGAAATCCCTCAGATCCTATTTAAAATCTAAATATAATATGAACTGCTAATGTTTCTGGTAAAGAAACACACTAATGTTATGGATTCAAACACAACCAAAACCATGATACTGACAAAGTGAATGATTTCCTGGTGATACTGCTTCTACCGGTCAGTGCTTAGATATTATCAAGCTGAAAAATGAATACAGAATTCCAACAAACTGTCATCAAATGTCTTTCTATTATGAATTTAGATGAAATGTATATCCCCATAATGACCTAAACAATAGAGTCTATGGCTTTTACTTCTTTACCAGGCTAGTTACATGATGCTGTCTAAATTAAATTATGTCTCATTACATTACTATGTTTTAGCTTTAACTGTAATATGTTCTTTCTACATTTCAAACCTCAGTTACTTTAATACCTGTTGAAACATTACTCACCGGTCAACTTACAGCAGCCCCTTGGCCACTGATTCTGCATCTATGTTACCTGTTATAACTCAATCAATATTAGAAACATGTCAACATTCATCAAACAGTATCTTATCCCCAGATATGGAGCAGGTCATTCTAAAACTGTCAATCAATGGTCAGATTGAACAATTGAGTTGGGGCAGCAGGTTCCTTTCAGTCCCTAAATGAAAAATGTACATTGTGAATTTTACACTCCCCCTTTTTACACATGAACCTCATGTGTAACCATGGATTATAAGAAAATGCCAAACATTTTCCAAATGTACATCCATCATTTCCACAGTAAACACTTCAGTGAGATGAAGTGTTTCTCTCCATCCTTCAGTCCTAAAAGAAACAGATCTTCATGTTTTAGTTTGAGTTTCACATTCTGCAAACTGCCACCTCCTGTGAGAGTAAAATATCATCAAGTGGACTAGAAACGGGTAATAATATGTTAGTCCAAAAACATGCTTGGTTAGTTATTGTTTTAGAACCATGCAGTTACACTGATCACATGCAGACATACACTCACATTCACTCATTCACACTGTCAGGTTGTACAGTCTTGGTCTGGTCAGATTCACCCCAGAGTCAGTCATTGACAGTGCCTTCCCAAGTTACACTGTCGGTCAGGGTCAGAGGTCAGCTGGTCCAGTGTTTTTGGCCATGTGTCGTGCTCTGCAGAGACTTTGATATTTCGGCATAAGCCAGTATCCTTTGTCTACAAAATCTGTTATATATGGAGCGCCATCATCAATCAATTCACGACCACAACTATAATTTTCCAGATATCTCTAACTTTTCATCGGAACAGCTGTTCCCCACATTCCCTGAAAAGTGTTATCAAAAAATGTCACTTCCTTATAGTACTACTCCTGCAATTCATTTACACCTAATTAGTATTAAAATGTCTAATAGATCTATTTCAGAAACTTGTGTACATCACTATTATCTTGTGTCAAACCATTACTAGGATCTGTGTAGCTCTGCTATGCATTTCATAGCTCATCTTCAATTCTGGTCCACTAAAAAACAATGTTTAACTCTTTAGCAGTGTGTGGAACATCGGGTGTCCGACCATGCAACAATTACTCCCTCCTTTATCAAGGATTTAAAAACAGAAGTCATTTCATATTTCCATCTTAAAGCCCTCCTCTGGTAATAACTATGGCACAATGGTGAAATCAATACTTTAGATTGGGATACTATATCTGGCTTGGCACTAGCTCTCCCTTTAACATTATCCATTCAAATAAAGATTTGTCCTATAGAGTGGTTCCTAAAACTATCCCTTTAATGGTGATCAATTTGTAACAAATGAGATCACTACTTTATTCACAAGTGAATAAAAATCTCTTGAAGAATGATTTGTTAACATGATGAAAAGATTGAAGAATATGGTTATATTCTGTCATGTAACCCTCTTTATCCCTCAGTGTGTTTTAGGATGATTCTCATTTTACTTTAATAGTTACCTTTACTGCTATTTACAATTTACCATTGATTAATTCATGGTAATACAACTTTTTATCTTCACTTATTTATCAAGTCAATTCAAGTTCTCTAAATGTGTGCTTATAAGTGTGTTTATGTGTAAACTCACTCATTCCCGTTGATCCCCTTCTCCTCTCCTCTGGTTTATCTCAAGCCGTGATCCCTGGCCACCTCACATTCTCGGCCAAGTCCCCTGATTCTGACTCCTCCCCCTTTGTCCATCAGCTGTCACTCTTTGAGGCAGCCATTGCCCAGCTACATCTGCAGCCCCCATCATGCCACTGTTCTTGCACTGCTTTGCACTTCATCTCCTCCTTCACAGTCTCTCTGCTGCTTTATGGAGGGCGGATTCTGCTCTCATGTCCCACACTTTGCTCTGTTTGAGGGACTGATAGATCTCTGCCTGTCAGCAAGCTGTTTGGTTCTGGATGCCACAGGTGGAGATAGTTCTGGATGCAGTTCTTATTGTTGTTGTTGGTTCAGCTCTGGTTCACTGAGAAGGAGGAGTCTCCTGTTGGGTTAGGCTTTTGATTTGCTCAAGCGGATCGGGGTCTTAGCCGTCTGACATGCAGAGAGAGAGAGTCCAGGTCTCGGGACGCATAACCTATAAAAATTCTAGCACACTGAGGCGAAATAGATCCCCCCTTTTTCACCCCGTGTCTTTCTAATCATACTATCTGTCTTAGTAGTTAAATGCCATCCAAACAACACAATAAACTCCCTCTAATAATCGTTTCATCATTGTGACATATTTACCCAAACTAAGTTTCTCAACACCCACATGTTTCCAGCATCCCATATTCCACACACTATGAAAGAACCCCTCCGTATTCAAAAAATCCCACTGCTATCTAGCAACAATTGTAAAGTTGCAGAGCACACTAATCAGATCACAGTAATGTAATTTGACCCAAGCGTAGGCCTATTTCGTTCCTAGAAATGTTAGCAAACACCAAACTCCACCTACAACATTTATAGATAAATTGATTTAGCAAAATGAAATCTTACGTAATTCAAAATGTGACAAAAGAACACTGATTTGTCTTACACAAGATTGTGTAACTGACTAGACTGAGTTCAATAAAAATTAAACCATACGACTTGTAGTCTGGCTTCAACAAAAAATTCTATCATTTGATCATATTTCCTTATCTCTCTCTGTGTCTCTCTCTCTGTCTTTCTGTCTCTCTCTTTTCTACATCCCTCTCTCATCCTTATCTCCCACTTTCTTTCCCCACTTTCCCATCTCTTTCTTCTGTCACTTCTGTTAGATATGAAATAAAACATACGAGTCCATGTAAGCATGGCATAGATCATAATCCATTACTCGAGAAGACTCAGTATCACCTCTGTGTTATAACATTTAACAGCTTCTCTCTGACTGACAAACTTACAAAACCTTCTGTTTACTTTCTACTCTTTCTTCACAAACTTAAAAACACAATTCATAGTATCTTATTTATTTCAATATGTACCACCTCAAATCACACATTGATCCATTAAATTTCAATGTTATTCACTCCAACTTCAGATCACTCGTTGATCCTTCACTCCTTGCTTTAAATTTTAACGCTAGCAACGTCCAGCAATTAGAGCAGAAACGTGGAGAAAGGGGGCTTTCTTAAACCCATGGTATTCTACCATTCTGACTTCGCATCTCTTCATCTGACGTGTTCACTCGTATTAATATACTGGGCTATTGTCGTTGTTCTCCCCGTATAAAAATGTCAAAGGGGTGTTACCCCCTTTTAACCACTAGATGGCAGCAGCAGACCACAAATGAGCTCCACCCTTCTGAGTGCATTTTCGAGCTCAGCAGCCAACCGCTCCCACAGGTATTTTAGGTAAAAATCAACCCAGATTTATTCCCCGTACAGTTTGTCCAGCTTCTATAATGTGACGTAACCTTCATCACACGTTAGCTTTTCAAATTAAGTTTACAGACACAGGGAAAACAAGATCCGTCCACCTCACAATGTTGGTGAGGTTCGCGTTCTCTCCCTGGATTTAACATATAACAGAATTCTAGCCTATTAAGCTATTTTCAGCAGAGATCTGTTATTTACCCCCAGTTTTAAACAGCGACCCGATCTGAAATCGAGTTTCCAGGTTAAGTAGTGCAGGAATTTCACCTCGCAACCTACAAACTGCACTGTTTCCACGTCACTAAGGAATAAACTACCTTAGATCCACGCCAAACTGCTCTATTTACGCTACGCAGGACTTTCCGTTTCTACCTGTCGATCAACGTTCTCGTTTTGTATATAACTTTCCTAACATATTAAAATATGCATTGTATATTCCATTTAAACTTTAAAAACACCGTGTAACGTCTACAGACAATCCTAACTTCTTAGTGTATCCAATTACAGACTTTTGATTTACAAAACAGTCGTCTGCCAACCTTATATTGTCAGGGCCCAGCTGATTGTCTGAGATGTTTGAAAGCGTTTGCCCTCGACCTATTCCGGTCGTTCTGGATTCTTCCACAGCATTGTTCGACGTCGAGTCACCAACTGATAGAGATTATAAGGGTAATCTTCTCCGCATTTCAAATCTCCGCGCGTCCTTATCAAGCTGGTTAAAAACACAGGAAGGAATCCAGAGCTACCAAGTAATCGTTAAACAATAATCCACTTTAATGGTAATATGACAATGCAATACAATCAAATACAGTACAAATACAATACAGCTATCTATGGGATCCATACATTACCTGAATGCATTTTGAGCCACCCAGCCGGCGAAAGAGCCAGCCAGGCAGCCAGGCAGCCAGAGGAGAAAAGAGAATGAACTGAATTCAAACACAACTCTTATACCCAAAAGTCACCGGAGGAGCCGAGTCAGTCTATCTCATTGGATGATGTAAAAGATGACTTTTCTTAGCGAATCAGTGCGAGCCAGCCAGGGTAATAAACCAGTGTCTCTGAGGGTAATAAAGTGTATCTGGCGTCCGTTATCTCACTTCCCTACATAGACTTTCACGCACACACTTTCCTACACATTCCAGAGGCCTGAGCTGTATCCCTTTTGTTCACAAAGATAATACATATTAATACTCTCCTATTTACACAGACTGCTTATTATGAATACAAAGTAATCAAACACACACATATACTTATTCAAGATATGTTGACTTCCCTGAAACATGACATACAGGAGATCTTAAGCAGAAGGAACTCTCATCCAACTCTCACTCTGCCAGCTACACCTCCCCCACAGGGCAATAAAACCTGTTATCTCCAAGCACCCCTTGTTCAGCAGGCCCTGAATCCAGCTCACGGTTTTACACAGATTATTTCCCATTTAAGCTTATTCATAGTTTGCTAACATGAATACATACAAATATTTCATCTTCAGGTGCTAGAACGGCATACGCAACGCTCTGGGGGTCCAACGGCTCCGTGTGTATATACGATCATTTTCTGATAATGATGAGGCAATAGCCCCGCCTCCCCACCTCTGCTGCTCACCCCCGCGTCAAAGTAAACACTGAATTCAGATTATTTATCTTTCTCTCGATATGGACATAAACGCGAGTGAAGTCTAATCTGACAGGACGGAGACACGCAGCTCTGCTCACCTGCAGCTCCACCCGCTGTGATGCGGCGGTGAACGGAGTAAAACACACACTTCAAGTCAGATCATCACCCTTAGCTATTTTAATTACCTCTCAAACTACCTAAACTAGTTATACATATGTTTATTTTTACTGCCGGCCGGGTCACTCATTACTGGATCAGCTGCTGCATGAGACAGACACTGACGCTGTCCGAAGAGAGGGAGGGAAAAGAGAGGCTCCATGTATTTTATTATTATATTATATAGATTCGTTATTTATTTGTTTTAAAGCTCAATAAATAACAAAGAAGACCTTTGACCGGCACTTTTATAATTGTGTCCGGAAGATTTAAACTTTAATACACGTTGACTGGCGAAAAACTCTGCCCGGTTCCCTCGGCCCCCCCCGCGGAGAATAAACAGAAGGGCAACCATGACAACCATGCTTCTTCGCTGCTTTGTGGAGGAAGTTACAGCGCCACGTACAGGCTCAGCATATGTACTGCAGCTTCTCCAGTGGTTGGAGCTAAACGGAGCTGTCTCGTGTGGACAGACAATAGGCTTGTTTGAGACAAGCGAGACCTGCGCAGACCTGCGCAATTTCGATCAACGTCTTGCTAGTGCGTTGCATGATGGTTAGTCATTTTGTCCGACTTGCTCTGGAGTCCCGCCTACATGAGACGTTGAAATCTCGCGGGACAAAGACGCCCGCAGCCTTGAGAGCGAGACGCGGCGAGGCGCGGCGAGGCGGCGCAGTTCCTCTCCACGGGCTGCGGAAGCTAAATGCTTGATGGGAAACGACTCGCTGGTATCTCGAGCTGAGCGCTCATTGGTGGTTTTTACCCCGTGCTGCTGGTGAAGCTCTCCAATTGGCTCGGCAAAAGTTTGTTGTTGTTTTGTGTCAGTTTTACGTCGCCACTTCCATTCCCATTTTTCATCATTGTTCCACAATGTTTATCATCATGAAATTAATATCTATATATTTTATACTATACTTGCACTGCTTACCGTTTTCATACTTTATATATCTTAGCATATTCATACACACTGTTCATACTGCTCTCAGGCTGATATCTAGTGTATTAATACACACTGTTCATACTGCTCTCAGGCTGATATCTAGTGTATTCATACACACTGTTCATACTGCTCACAGGCTGATATCTAGTGTATTCATACACACTGTTCATACTGCTCACAGGCTGCTATCTAGTGTATTCATACACACTGTTCATACTGCTCTCAGGCTGATATCTAGTGTATTCATACACACTGTTCATACTGCTCTCAGGCTGATATCTAGTGTATTCATACCCCTCACTGTTTATTCATCATTCAATTCATTCTATATTGTATTCTGTCTATTGTGTACATTACTTTTCACTTCCTGCTTGTTGCTCCTGGTTAGAAGCTAAACTGCATTTCGTTGTCTCAGTACCTGTAATATGTGCAATAACAATAAAGTTGAATCTAATCTTGAGCAGGAACAAATGTATTTACTTAGTACATATCTGACATTAACGATTAAACACATGTGTGCATTCTTTATAAATGCAAACCGAGGCAAGCCGACTCCGGAGGTGGCAGTATGCACCTTCAAGCTGTTTGCAATCCGCCAAAAAACAGAGAGAAGAAGAAGAAGAAGAAGAAGACGAAGCCGACTCCGAGCTGTCCGACTTCAGGCGAGCTTTTTGAGACCTCCCCCGGCTGCGATCGGCTATTCTCGTCTACTTTCGAGGCGAGCCGCAACGCGTCTCAAACAAGCCTACTATCCGGTGAATATTGCGTGTGGACGGAAGCTTTTTTGCGATTGCGTTTGCGTTAATCCTATGCGTTTAGCCGTTTTCGTCCTCGTGTGGCCGGGGCCTTAGTAACAGAGATGGTCAAACTAAAGTAGAGACATGGCAGAAATCCTTCAATGAAGCGGGACAGTGAAGTGTTCCCTGAGAGAGGGCGATCAAGAGAAGAGAACGAGCGGTGAGGCAGTTTACAGATGAAAAGACACAGAAAGACAGAAGCTCAACAACAAGTATATTTAGGTGTTTTTCTGTAAATAACCGACGGTATCAAGAGGAAATAAAGTCCCCTGGTTTGTCCCTTATACCCTAACTGCCATGAGACAACACAAAATCAAGTTTCCAAAATCCGACACTGAGGTGGTCTTAACGCACCGGCAGATGACAGCGCTGACAAAGTGTGTTTCCCGCAGCGAGACGCTACCATACTAATTGTGGGCTTATCATGTTGATTCGGCCACAACAGAAAAAAGAAAAACAAACTCTCGCTCTCTCCAGAGGGGCAGGTCAGCCAAAAAGGCCAAACGGGCCGTTGACCGGGCAACATTAGCCCGTACCTGTGCACGTCCCTGCCCACGATGAAACTGAGTTGGACCCCCCCACCCTAGAGGACTCGATGCAAAGGAAAAACTGGCACAAATCCACGGCTCCACGTCTTCTACCTTCTTCTGGACATCGCATTTTTGGCGAGACGTTGGAAGTAAAATTAGGTGAATGTAAAAGGGGACATTCAATATATATATGAATGCTGTGTTGTTTACATTCTTATTGGCTAGTTTCTCTGTGTTATAGCTCAACATGATTTAAGGGGCGAGCAGATAAGAAGCACACACATTTGAGTATAAAGTTTAGACACATTAAAGAGGCCCTATTGTGCTTTTGGGGGTTTTCCCTCTCCTGTAGTTTGTTTTATAGGTTTGTTTCCTAGAGTTCACTAAAGTCACCACGTTACAAACACAACTCATCATTCTCAGTTAAAGGAACAGTACGTAGTAAAGTACCGTTAGTGATATTAAAGCTGTTTTATTTAAAGTGTTCTCTGCGTCCTCACCTGGAAAGTGGAGCAGCAGCATCAGGAATGAAGACACCACGATCCTTCTGAATTCAGACATCGAGCTTCTCTCTCGGTCTCTGGCTCTCGACTGTCAGAGTCTCTAACCTGCTGCTTCTTTAACAAGAACTCAGCACCTGCTTCCTGTGTAGGAGCCATGAAACGTGTACAGTAATGCGTTTTGTTTTAATATAAGCTATCAGTTTGATCACTATTGATTGGCTGGCTTGGTCACATGGATATGCACGGTGTGTGGAAGAGAGGGTGACACAGGGCCGTTGTACTTTTTGTTGACCGCAAGATTTATGATTGTTTTGATTATTATTACAATGTCTACGTCTGATCACGGAGCTTTCTCCATTAAACTACATCACAATTCAACAGAGTTTTGATCTCAGCAAGTACTCTTTTTTAGCGTGTCATAGAATATCAAACAGGCCCGGCCTCAGCCTCTCAGCGACTTTGTTTGTTTCCTGCTGTCGCTATATCCTGTGAGAAATGAGAAGTCACTTCCTCATCCATCTCTCCTCTGATGGCTGTGGAGTTCATGTGAGATTAGCTTTCAAATCTCTTTTGTCTTTGGTTGTTATAAAAAAGAGTGAAAAAAGTGTAACATCTAACTTTTATGTTTGATGCATTTCTTGTGTTTGATTATTCAGAGTGACGGTAACTGCAGGCCTTCTTCATCAGCAACACAACAGAGGAAGCTGAGCATGTTGTAATGCATGTTAACAATATGCTGGTTCCTCTTTGTATCTCTGCAGATTTATTTTTACTTTTTCTGAGAACTGAAGAAGCGTTTCTGTGAGGAAGTGGTTAACAGCAGCAGCAGAGCTCTGCAGGTTTGACCCTCTGATGCCGACCACATAACCATCAGAAACATTAATAAACTCGTTAGCATCTTGACAGAAGGATACAGAGTCTGACGCAGATCTGCTAAAAGGGGTTCCTTATTCCTGATCTGGTGTGACTTTCGGATAAACAGTTCAAAATGGTTTGAATCCGACTTAAAGGACAGGAAACACTTTGTTTCTATAGGTAACGACCAGAGATGGGGTCGTTACTCTAAAAAAGTAATATATTACACATTACCTATTACTTTAAAAACAAGTAATATATTACTTTACTTCGTTACTCTCTACATAAAGTAATTTGTTACTTAACTCGTTTCTTTACATTACCTTTGCACACACATTTGTGTATAAAGTTTAGACACATTAAAGAGACCCTATTGTGCTTTTTGGGGTTTTTCCCTCTCCTGTAGTTTGTTATATAGATTTGTATTCATGTAACTGGTCTGCAAAGACTAACATCTCTGTGCTTTTTGCCCAAACTCCACATCACAACAGAGTCGGCCAGCTCACCAATCAGAGCAGACTGGGCTCTGGTTTCAGACAGAGGGTGAAAAGAGGTGCTGCAGCACAGGCAGACAAGATGTTACCTTTATCTGATGATCCAAAGTACACCCATATGTCCCGAAGCCTTTCCTACGGCCTGCTTGTTCTGACTGGTATGAAACCGATGCCTCCAGGTGCTCTGCTCCCGCCACCACCTGTCTCCAATATCAACCTTTTTCTTTTTAACAAGAAAAACCGTCTGGTGCTTTTCCTCCTAAAAAGAAATCCAACCCGGGATTGATGCCTCTGAGAACGGGTTTGTAATGTCTGTCTTCCTCCCGGTGTCCCTTGAAGATTATATCACCTGATATATAAGAAGTGTGTTACATTTGAATGGCCGAAAGTCTTGTTGCAATTTCCAGATATTAAAAGAGGCTGCTTGAGTTTCTCTGTTTATTATCAATAGTCTGTGCAAATAACAGGGGAAGCCAAAGGGAGATTTTCCTCAGATATAATGCAGTTACAATTCTTGTTAATTAATGAGGCATGTCCTGCAGACCCATAAAAAGGCCTTGAGAATTGAGTCACACAGTTAAGGTCTGAATTATCAATGTATGTATTCATTGTGCTGAACAATGCCTGTGTTTGTGTTCTATTGACTTCTCTGCATTATTCTTTCATAAATGTGAGGACTGAATTGCTACAAACATTGTGGAGTAGTTAGCTTAAACATGTTTTATTACTCTGTATGACAAGGAGCAGTTATGTAGGACAGGAGACTAGGTGGGGGAGGAGACATTCTTCTTAAGATCTCCAGCATGTCAGGGAAGTCTACATATCTTGAATAGTAGATGTGTGTGTTTAATTACTTTGTATTAATAATAGCAGTCTGTGTAACCAGAACCTGGAAATATGAGAAATTAAACATTTGTATTATCTTTGGGAGCAAGGGAATATTCTTTAGACACAACTCAAGTCTCCGGAATGTTGCAGAATGTGTGTGTGTGAAAGCTGCAGTAATACGAGACAGCGAACACCAGATGTGTTTGTTTTGCTTCAAACTAAGAGACTGTTTCCGGATCATCTCGGCTGGTTCGCGCTGATACGCTACGAAAGCCTATCGTTTGTATATGGGCCAATAGATGACCTGTATGGGAGGACCATCCACACAGCTCCTCCCGTTGTTCTTACAATATCTCCTGTTGAGTCCTTGTGTCCGGTCTCTTTCCTCCTGCCGTCAAGATGATGATGTTCTCCCGGCATTAGGACCAGAGCAGGGGTGGGCCTACCCCTTTAAAAAGTGTATTGTATTCTTACCTTTTATCATTAAAACATATTATTGTTTAACCCTTATCCTGGTTGCTTTGAGTTTTCCTTCTTTTAAAACAAACTCATATAGGAACGGTGCGGAGCAGAGGTCCTGCCCCAACAAATGGTGACCCCGACGTGATGACGTCATGACGTGGTGCCGTGAGGACGTGCCGACGTGGTGACGTCATGAGTAGGGTTTTTTGGAGGAAACACTAGCAGCCAGCGGACGGAGCGGTCCGGGGGAGATGCCTGGAATAATCTCTGACAACTAAAACCAGGATCCTACAACTGAAAGGTAAACGGACGCCTGTTTCTATCGAAGGTCTGTAATTGGCCAAACTACATTTTAGAGTTGTCAAAGATATTTCCCAGTGTCATAGTCATTGGCGGTAAAACATACAATACATATTTTAGTATAGGTAGGTAAGTTATAAAATAAATAAAGCAACGGTTAAAAGCCCCGTAGATTTTTCAGAATCATACGGCTAACTCGTTAGCTACAAGTGAAGCGATGAGGTGTGTAAGACGACGGTGAAAAACCCCGTGGGTTTTTTCAGAAATCAATACGGCAAACTCATTGGGGAAGTTCAGTGGTTTTCTAAAGACTCCATCCAGAACTAAACAGAATAATACTTTCCAGTCTCATAGGAGCTGCAGTTGTCTTATATGTAAAAATCCAAGAGGAGAAACGGGACCTTCAAAAAGCCATTTGGAATGATCAGATCTCACTGTCTCTTGTTCTGTTGGGTTGAATGTCTAAAGGCTAAACGTGACGAGAAAGGAAATATACATCGCACTATAAAGGCCGGATAGA
>JAPTMU010000093.1:638653-651153 GCA_028583405.1 Pogonophryne albipinna
CCTGTGCAACAGAGTCCTGCAGAGAAGCATGAACATCTGCCTTTCTCACAGGCAGACTCTTTGCAGCTGCAGTGCATCACATTCAACACACTGTCAGGGGCAGGATTTCTTGTCATCCAGGTGACGTGCAAGTTCCCATCCTCTATTTCCCAACCATATCCAGCAGGTGATGGAGCATTTATTTCTCTTTTGAGACAGGACCTCATTATTGCTGCCTGGTAATTTGCCCTTTTGCAGTGCTGATGGAGGGCATCAGGAGTAGGGGGAATGCTTCATTCTGGCAAGGCCGATGATGCCATACAGAAAGCCTTGTACCTAGCATCATTTACATTTTCGGCTGCTGGCTGATCATATAGGTGACATACATACCGGCAAAGAAGTGCAAATGTTGATTGCTCCAAGTTAAAGTTAGTACCTAAACTTCTAAAAGCCTTACGGTAGTCATCTTTCTCACATGCAACAGCAAATGACTTTCTTTTACCTCTCACAAATACCGCGTATATAACGCAAATACCTCGGACTTAGTGATGTATTAAGACTAGGGCTGTCAGTCGATTAAAATATTTAATCGCGATTAATCGCATGATTGTCCATAGTTAATCGCGATTAATCGCAAATTAATCGCACATTTTTGATCTGTTCTAAATGTACCTGAGAGGAATATTTTTCAAGTTTTTAATACTCATATCAACATATGAGTGGACAAATATGCTTTATGCTAATGTTTATTATCATTTGAACAATGACAAATATTCTCATGAATATTAAACGCAACAACCTCTGAACATTACAAATATTCGCCTCAATTCAACCTCTCATACAATAATACACTACTGTGTGGAAAAAGTCTTCCATCCATGATGGCAGAGGCAGATACACCACAACTCTTTCTAGATGTCTCAATTTCCTGTTGATTCTATTGCAAGCATTACACACTGCCGTGTGTGTGTGTGTGTGTGTGTGTGTGTGTGTGTGTGTGTGTGTGTGTGTGTGTGTGTGTGTGTGTGTGTGTGTGTGTGTGTGTGTGTGTGTGTGTGTGTGTGTGTGTGTGTGTGTGTGTGTGTGTGTGTGTGTGTGTGTGTGTGTGTGTGTGTGTGTGTGTGTGTGTGTGTGTGTGTGTGTTGGATCGTTGGAGCTATGTGCAACTCAAGGCATATGCTCGAACGGGAGCTGCCTGGACGCTGCAATCATGTTGCGCACTATCCGTGCTGAGTGTGCTGACTTCTCGTACAATGTTCCACTGTCTGGCTTCCTGCATAAAGTCAAGTGCTCGGCGCAGTTGTGGCGAAATGTCACTCCTCTGTTTTCATTTAAACAGCTCCTTATATCCGTTAGCGCAGCTAGCTAGCACCAGATGCTAACAACAACAATGCACGTAAGGTCTCTCTCTCGCTCGCTCGGGCCACACATACACACACCCTCCCGGTCCTCCCGATGGCCAGCCAGTGCCTGCCGGTGAGCGTGGAAGTGTGGTCTGCCACAAGCGGACGGCAGGAGCGGGGCTGTCATTATCAGCTTGTAGATGGTATTTTAAACTCGATGCGCTCTGAAACTACGGGGCGGCCGAGGGAGAAAAAAAAATACACATGCGTTAATCGCGTTAAAATAATTAGTGGCGTTAATTTTTTTTGCGTTAACGCGTTATTAACGCGTTAACTTGACAGCCCTAATTAAGACATATGACAAAACATGACATAAAATAAGCATACAGCACTGTTTAGAATCCATTTGGTCTGGTTTAGCGTAACCATGTAGGCGGCCATCTTTCACTTCTGTTGACAATATGCAGCTACCCAATTGGTGTAGCACGATCACGTGACGAACCGTGGCACTACTTTTGACCAAGATATTATTACGCTTTGAAGGGACTAGTTCAGCCAATAATTACGTGCCTAGAAGAATTGACAGGAATTTTAGCGACAAACTTTTTTTTGGTGGATAAGCATGACTCGTTCTTTTTTATGAACTAAAGATTATGTAGTTCCACTTCTGTGGAGCGGGATGAAACGATAACAGGGTTCACCTTATGGCCTATATGTATTGCCTCTACTTTAAAGAGTCCTCTCCTGCTGATGTTCAGGTGTATATCAGTATGTAGTGTCTCTACTTTAAAGAGTCCTCTCCTGCTGATGTTCAGGTGTATATCAGTATATAGTGTCTCTACTTTAAAGAGTCCTCTCCTGCTGATGTTCAGGTGTTTATCAGTATGTAGTGTCTCTACTTTAAAGAGTCCTCTCCTGCTGATGTTCAGGTGTATATCAGTATGTAGTGTCTCTACTTTAAAGAGTCCTCTCCTGCTGATGTTCAGGTGTTATCAGTATGTAGTGTCTCTACTTTAAAGAGTCCTCTCCTGCTGATGTTCAGGTGTATATCAGTATGTAGTGTCTCTACTTTAAAGAGTCCTCTCCTGCTGATGTTCAGGTGTATATCAGTATATGTCTCTACTTTAAAGAGTCCTCTCCTGCTGATGTTCAGGTGTTTATCAGTATGTAGTTCCTCTACTTTAAAGAGTCCTCTCCTGCTGATGTCAGGTGTATATCAGTATGTATTGCTCTACTTTAAAGAGTCCTCTCCTGCTGATGTTCAGGTGTTATCAGTATGTAGTGTCTCTACTTTAAAGAGTCCTCTCCTGCTGATGTTCAGGTGTATATCAGTATATAGTGTCTCTACTTTAAAGAGTCCTCTCCTGCTGATGTTCAGGTGTTATCAGTATGTAGTGTCTCTACTTTAAAGAGTCCTCTCCTGCTGATGTTCAGGTGTATATCAGTATGTAGTGTCTGTACTTTAAAGAGTCCTCTCCTGCTGATGTTCAGGTGTATATCAGTATGTAGTGTCTCTACTTTAAAGAGTCCTCTCCTGCTGATGTTCAGGTGTTATCAGTATGTAGTGTCTCTACTTTAAAGAGTCCTCTCCTGCTGATGTTCAGGTGTTTATCAGTATGTAGTGTCTCTACTTTAAAGAGTCCTCTCCTGCTGATGTTCAGGTGTTATCAGTATGTAGTGTCTCTACTTTAAAGAGTCCTCTCCTGCTGATGTTCAGGTGTATATCAGTATGTAGTGTCTCTACTTTAAAGAGTCCCCCCTGCTGATGTTCAGTGTATATCAGTATGTAGTGTCTCTACTTTAAAGAGTCCCCTGCTGATGTTCAGGTGTATATCAGTATAGTATCTCTACTTTAAAGAGTCCTCTCCTGCTCATTTTCAGGTGTATATCAGTATAGTATCTCTACTTTAAAGAGTCCTCTCCTGCTGATGTTCAGGTGTATATCAGTATGTAGAGTCTCTACTTTAAAGAGTCCTCTCTGCTGATGTTCAGGTGTATATCAGTATGTAGAGTCTCTACTTTAAAGAGTCCTCTCCTGATGTCCAGGTGTATATCAGTATGTAGTGTCTCTACTTTAAAGAGTCCTCTCCTGCTGATGTCCAGGTGTATATCAGTATGTAGTGTCTCTGCTTTAAAGAGTCCTCTCCTGCTGATGTTCAGGTGTGTATCAGTATGTAGTGTCTCTACTTTAAAGAGTCCTCTCCTGCTGATGTTCAGGTGTGTATCAGTATGTAGTGTCTCTACTTTAAAGAGTCCTCTCCTGCTGATGTTCAGTGTATATCAGTATGTAGTGTCTCTACTTTAAAGAGTCCTCTCCTGCTGATGTTCAGGTGTATATCAGTATGTAGTGTCTCTACTTTAAAGAGTCCTCTCCTGCTGATGTTCAGGTGTATATCAGTATGTAGTGTCTCTACTTTAAAGAGTCCTCTCCTGCTGATGTTCAGGTGTATCAGTATGTAGTGTCTCTACTTTAAAGAGTCCTCTCCTGCTGATGTTCAGGTGTATATCAGTATGTAGTGTCTCTACTTTAAAGAGTCCTCTCCTGCTGATGTTCAGGTGTATATCAGTATGTAGTGTCTCTACTTTAAAGAGTCCTCTCCTGCTGATGTTCAGGTGTATATCAGTATGTAGTGTCTCTACTTTAAAGAGTCCTCTCCTGCTGATGTTCAGGTGTATATCAGTATGTAGTGTCTCTACTTTAAAGAGTCCTCTCCTGCTGATGTTCAGGTGTATATCAGTATGTAGTGTCTCTACTTTAAAGAGTCCTCTCCTGCTGATGTTCAGGTGTATATCAGTATGTAGTGTCTCTACTTTAAAGAGTCCTCTCCTGCTGATGTTCAGGTGTGTATCAGTATGTAGTGTCTCTACTTTAAAGAGTCCTCTCCTGCTGATGTTCAGGTGTGTATCAGTATGTAGTGTCTCTACTTTAAAGAGTCCTCTCCTGCTGATGTTCAGGTGTATATCAGTATGTAGTGTCTCTACTTT
The DNA here is from genome assembly GCA_028583405.1 of Pogonophryne albipinna. Classification (NCBI taxonomy): domain Eukaryota; kingdom Metazoa; phylum Chordata; class Actinopteri; order Perciformes; family Artedidraconidae; genus Pogonophryne; species Pogonophryne albipinna. The sequence continues at coordinate 642,961 of JAPTMU010000093.1, forward strand.
AAAGAGTCCTCTCCTGCTGATGTTCAGGTGTATATCAGTATGTAGTGTCTCTACTTTAAAGAGTCCTCTCCTGCTGATGTTCAGGTGTATATCAGTATGTAGTGTCTCTACTTTAAAGAGTCCTCTCCTGCTGATGTTCAGGTGTGTATCAGTATGTAGTGTCTCTACTTTAAAGAGTCCTCTCCTGCTGATGTTCAGGTGTATATCAGTATGTAGTGTCTCTACTTTAAAGAGTCCTCTCCTGCTGATGTTCAGGTGTATATCAGTATGTAGTGTCTCTACTTTAAAGAGTCCTCTCCTGCTGATGTTCAGGTGTATATCAGTATGTAGTGTCTCTACTTTAAAGAGTCCTCTCCTGCTGATGTTCAGGTGTATCAGTATGTAGTGTCTCTACTTTAAAGAGTCCTCTCCTGCTGATGTTCAGGTGTATATCAGTATGTAGTGTCTCTACTTTAAAGAGTCCTCTCCTGCTGATGTTCAGGTGTATATCAGTATGTAGTGTCTCTACTTTAAAGAGTCCTCTCCTGCTGATGTTCAGGTGTATATCAGTATGTAGTGTCTCTACTTTAAAGAGTCCTCTCCTGCTGATGTTCAGGTGTATATCAGTATGTAGTGTCTCTACTTTAAAGAGTCCTCTCCTGCTGATGTTCAGGTGTGTATCAGTATGTAGTGTCTCTACTTTAAAGAGTCCTCTCCTGCTGATGTTCAGGTGTATATCAGTATGTAGTGTCTCTACTTTAAAGAGTCCTCTCCTGCTGATGTTCAGGTGTATATCAGTATGTAGTGTCTCTACTTTAAAGAGTCCTCTCCTGCTGATGTTCAGGTGTATATCAGTATGTAGTGTCTCTACTTTAAAGAGTCCTCTCCTGCTGATGTTCAGGTGTGTATCAGTATGTAGTGTCTCTACTTTAAAGAGTCCTCTCCTGCTGATGTTCAGGTGTATATCAGTATGTAGTGTCTCTACTTTAAAGAGTCCTCTCCTGCTGATGTTCAGGTGTATATCAGTATGTAGTGTCTCTACTTTAAAGAGTCCTCTCCTGCTGATGTTCAGGTGTATATCAGTATGTAGTGTCTCTACTTTAAAGAGTCCTCTCCTGCTGATGTTCAGGTTTGAAAAGCACAGGGATTGTAGTCTTTGCAGACCAGTTACATGAATACAAACCTATATAACACTGAGGCCGGGCCTGTTTGATATTCTATGACACGCTAAAAAAGAGTACTTGCTGAGATCAAAACTCTGTTGAATTGTGATGTAGTTTAATGGAGAAAGCTCCGTGATCAGACGTAGACATTGTAATAATAATCAAAGCAATCATAAATCTTGCGGTCAACAAAAAGTACAACGGCCCTGTGTCACCCTCTCTTCCACACACCGTGCATATCCATGTGACCAAGCCAGCCAATCAATAGTGATCAAACTGATATCTTATATTAAAACAAAACACATTACTGTACACGTTTCATGGCTCCTACACAGGAAGCAGGTGCTGAGTTCTTGTTAAAGAAGCAGCAGGTTAGAGACTCTGACAGTCGAGAGCCAGAGACCGAGAGAGAAGCTCGATGTCTGAATTCAGAAGGATCGTGATGTCTTCATTCCTGATGCTGCTGCTCCACTTTCCAGGTGAGGACGCAGAGAACACTTTAAATAAAACAGTTCTAATATCACTAACGGTACTTTACTACGTACTGTTCCTTTAACTGAGAATGATGAGTTGTGTTTGTAACGTGGTGACTTTAGTGAACTCTTGGAAACCAAACTCTCACAGAGATACATTTTCAAACTTCTGTAGCTGCTGGTGTGAAAGGTCACTTCCTCATTGTCAGAGCTGGAGATGAAGTCACTTTGCCTTTTGACAATGTGCTCCATGATCAGGATGAGTGTGAGAGTGCTACCTAGACCTTCAGTGATTTAAGCAGCTCAGTGATGCTGTTTGAAGACGGGCAGATTCACAAAGAAGCCAAAGCTAAACCAGACAGACTGTTCTCTGGTTATAAAGAAGGTCACAGAGGAGGATGCTGGTCTTTACACCGAACATAAGCATGAATCGAATAGAACATTTAGCAGGACTCGACTTGGACCTAAGGATTTGTCTAGAAGCTGATGAAGTGTTCTCTCTTCTCCATTATCCCTCTACAAGTTAACCTCCTCCGCTCAGTGTCAGACGGTCTGAGGTGTCAGAGAGTTTCTGTTTGAACCCCAGCAGAACATGCAGGTTTTATTTCAGACTCTGTGGGTCTAAACATTTACAAACCCTCCATGTTCAGTGCGAGCAGGACGTTTCTAATGTCTGGGTTTAAGTTACTCTTTAACTCAGTGACTTGAAAGTGACCCTGGAATCTGACATGCACAATGGAAATCAACTCTGGCATGACCAAAGTGACTCAGACTTTACCTTTTGACCTCAAGGGCCAAATATGAGCATGAATCGGATAGAAAACTTTGTAGGACTCGACTTGGACTTAAAGACTTGTCTAGAAGCTGATGAAGTTTTCTCTCTTCCTCATTATCTCTGCAATCATCCTCCGAGTTTATTTTCTAACCCCGGCAGAACATGCAGGTTTTATTTCAGACTCTGTTGGTCTGGTTTGTTTCTTTAACTCAGAACAATCATGTCTCTGAAGTGTTTGGCTCCAATCACCAAACAAATCATTGCAGCATTACCCATAACCCCCTCTGTTTCAGCCCTGTTTCCAAAGTGCTGATTCTCTGTCTGTTACTTTAGATGAAAATAAGGAGCCCCTCCCCACGCCCCTCTGAGAGACATTTGGTTACAAAGAACTCAATGGTGCTCTAGGAGGAGATTCAGGTGATAAGGGGGGGGGGGGGGGGGGTTACCTTGTTGCTGATTGGCTAATGGTTACACAAGACCAAAACATCGTTATGACATCACAGAGTGGCCAAAATCTGATCAGCTCATTTTCAGACAGGTTTTTATAGAAATTGTTTTTACCCTATCGATCTATCTATCCATCTATCCATCCATCTATCTCTCTATCTCTCTATCTATCTCTCTATCTATCCATCCATCTATCCATAAACCAAAAGTCTCTGTTACTACTAACCAGTAGCTGAAGCTCGTCCAGTTCATTGCTTATGGAACGTTGGAGAGAAATATTCCGGGTAGCGGCGTGCGAATTCCGCGGCTCCGGAGCGACCAGTGTCCCGGCCCGTTTGCCTCTCCTGTGGCGTTTGAGTGCTCGGATGCAGGTAAAGCTACCTTTTACGAGAATTTCCAGTAATTCCACGGAAGAACAGAGAAAAGTGGGGAAGTAATCCGCTGAAGTTGTTTCTCTAATGCTTAGGAGCTCTTCCCTGGTGAAAGAGTTCAGTGTACAGACTGAATTAACGCACAAGACAAGACGAAACAAAACAGAGCGCACCAGAACATCGAAGGGGCCAATCTGCGGCACCATCTTTGTAAGGCCCAATAACAAAGACGTACTCACAGACGTTTGTAAGACACTCCATGCTTTAATGTTCAATAAGCTCTTTCTTGTTCTCATACTGCCTGTGCTGCAGCACCTCTTTTCACCCTCTGTCTGAAACCAGAGCCCAGTGTGCTCGGATTGGTTAGCTGGCCGGCTCTGTTGTGATTGGTCAACCGCTTAGAGATGTCCCGCCCCTTAGCCTATCACGTATAATGTGTTGGAGCGCTAGGCCAATAGAAGCGTGAGTGTAACATGATGTCAGTAAGTAAACAAAGGAGTCTAATGGAGGTGTTTCAGGCAGGGGGGGGGGGGGGGGGCAGTGTGGTATACAACAAACTACAGGAGAGGGAAACCCCCCAAAAGGCACAATAGGTCCTCTTTAATGTGTCTAAACTTTATACTCAAATGTGTGTGCTTCTTATCTGCTCGCCCCTTAAATCATATTGAGCTATAACACAGAGAAACCAGCCAATAAGAACGTAAACAACACAGCATTCATATATATATTGAATGTCCCCTTTTACATTCACCTAATTTTACTTCCAACGTCTCGCCAAAAATGCGATGTCCAGAAGAAGGTAGAAGACGTGGAGCCGTGGATTTGTGCCAGTTTTTCCTTTGCATCGAGTCCTCTAGGGCGGGGGGGTCCAACTCAGTTTCATCGTGGGCCACGTCAGCATTATGGTTACACTCAAAGGGCCGGTCGTAACTTTCAATCTCAATCTTTATTTATTTATATAAAATATTTAACCTCAGTTGACCAAAGTGCTGCACAGGGAACAAATATATAATAACACAATAGGAGTCAAATAATAAAACAATAATACAAAATAAGATAAAAAGTAACTATCGATACATATAAAAAGTAAACACATACAAATTTCAAAGTGTTATGTTCAACTATTATTAAAAGCCAGTTCAAAACTTTAAGACTATATATAAATACATATTTAAATATATCATATATATAAAATAATGTATTATATTACATTATTGCCTCTGCATTGGATTATTATTGGATAGGGAAATAACTTCATAATTAATGTCTGAAAAGCAGAAGTCTTGGGCAAATAATTGCAAGTCTCTTTCAGTGCGCACGTCACAAAATAAGATGCATTGTGGGACATGTAGTTTATGGACAACGTGCTTCTGTAAAGCGGCATTCAACCATATAGTAAACATATTATATTCTTTGCAAGATCTTGCGTGGCCACATGAAATATAGTCGCGGGCCGCATTTGGCCCCCGGGCCTTTAGTTTGACACCGCTGCTCTAGGTGACAAGTGCATGCTGTATTTTTCAATAAGATAAACAGATTCATCAAAGATGGAAACAGAGGCAAATCTCTTCCACACACTGCACTTGGTGTTGAGCCACACAGGGCCTGGGAATGCAGTCATCTTCAAATAAACCTCCAGATTGTGTCTCAATGTAAGTTTGGCTCGGTCCTCCACAGTGACTGGATGTCAGCTCAAACTGATCCGTCTCATATCTGAATTATTCCTCTGTTGCTCAGCTGAATACGTGCCTGTAGTTTTCTATACGGTGTCATGCCTTCAGAGCTGCTGGTGTTAACCTCATTCTCATCGAAACACTTCTCCTTCAGTTCTCAGAAGAAAAACACTGGAGGTGAAATGAGGAACCAGAAAACATCTTCCTGTTCAACTTCCCCTCTTCTGTGGCTTATCTGCTGTTATCATCGGTACTGAGTTCTTGTTAAAGAAGCAGCCGGTTAGAGACTCTGACAGTCGAGAGCCAGAGACCGAGAGAGAAGCACGATGTCTGAATTCAGAAGGATCATGATGTCTTCATTCCTGATGCTGCTGCTCCACTTTCCAGGTGAGGATGCAGAGAACACACACTGTTTACGACTGTTAATGAAAGCTAGTGAGGGCGTCTTTCAATTGAAATCGATGTATCCTTGGGCGAGATGCTGAACCCCAAGTCGCTCCCAATGGGGAACGGTGTGTGAATGATACCTTCTGTCGTGGCGTTTTGATCCGTTTCTACATTTAATATCCACTTTCCTCTATCGGGGTGTGGGTTATGACGCGCCTCTCTTTGCTTCCTAACTAACTTTGCAGAGATCGTTGTAGCGTTGAATCACATCAGGTTTATTCTTTGATCCAGGCGACATACAAACATGAAGACAAACTTCCTCGCTTCAAAGTAACTAAAAGTTCTCCGTATCAAAAAAGAACAAAAAGAACACGGTCAAAAGACTCGACCACTTCCTGTCTAATCACACCCTCAGCTGTGAACCAACGTCATGCCATATATAGACATACAGACATACAGACATGCACGTCACACCTGACAGCAAAGAAGTGAGACTTAAAGTAACATCTTTTAAAGCGTAGTGTGACTCACTAAAATAAATAGTTAAGAGTTTCCTCTAAAGCCTTTTAGTAATAAGACAAACATTCAAAGCATAATGATGAAAGGGAAATGGCTCTAACCCCTGCATTGAGCAAGGGGCACATTGCTCTGTATGAACTGGGGGTGAATGGTGACTTGATGTAAAGCGCTTTGAGGGGTGAGAGACTGGATAAAGAGCTTTATAAATACAGTCCATTCACCATTTACCAAGTACATGAAATAAAACAGCTCTAATATCACTAACGGTACTTTACTACGTACTGTTCCTTTAACTGAGAGTGATGAGTTGTGTTTGTAACCATGGTGACTTTAGTGAACTCTTGCTCACCAAAACCCACATAGCAATATTCTTTAAAGTGATGGTCACACTCACTATGAACACTTCAGTTAGTTATGTGGATCTGTAATGAACTCTGGTTTTAATGTGTCGTTAAATGATTCATTAAACAGATCAACCAGAACTCTAACTCTTTACCTTTGTATATAATACATCATTATTCTGTCAGCATTTATCACGTCTATATTTCTTTCTGATTTTTCCTCAACAGCTGCAGCTGTGAGACGTTACTTCCCCACTGTCAGAGCTGGAGATGAAGTCACTTTGCCTTTTGACAATGTGATACATGATCAGGATGAGTGTGAGAGAACTCTCTGGCTCTTCAGTGATTCAAGAGGTTCAGCAGTGAAGCTGTTTGAAGACGGACAGATTCACAAAGCTAAATCAGACAGACTGAGAGTTACAGAGAATTGTTCTCTGGTTATAAAGAAGGTCACAGAGGAGGATGCTGGTCTTTACCTCTGCATCAGATCAGGAGAAGAAAGTTCACACTCTCGAGTTTATCTGTCTGTTGTTACCAGTGAGTATTTACATCATGATGTTTCAAACTGTCTCTATAGAGCAATATACTGAATCATTACAATAATAATGATAACAGTGATGAAGTTAATGTTACTCTTGTTGTCTTTCTCTCTCAATATCTCCATCTTCAGTGACTGAACATCAGGTCAATGATGAGGTGACGTTAAACTGCTCTGTGTCGACATTTAGAGACTGTAGACACTCAGTGAAGTGGCTGCTTCAGGGTCGAGATGTGGACAAAGATCACAGAGAGATAAACACATCACAGTCTTCCTGCTCTGCCTCTGTGACATTTCTGACTTCTCATTTTAGTTACACAACAAGGTCTGAGTTGTTTACTTGTGAAGTAACTTAATGGTGACACAAGAGAAGTGCATCTGTTTCCCTTCAGCCCTCAGTCCTCAGGTGAGAACACGTTGAGATGTTTAAAATCACTTCTAACAGTCTTGTTATTAGAATATACTGAAACAACACATTTACAACATCTCACATTTATCAGGGATGTAATGAGTTTCTGAAATGTGAAGAGACGGATGGTTCTGATAAAAAAGAGAAGCTCTTAATTGAGAAACCAGGTGAGAATATAATGAGTTGTTTCAAATCACTTATCACACATTTAATCACAGATAATGCTTTTTGGGGTTTGAGGTTTTGACGTCACTTCATTTTGTCATTTGGTTTATGCAGAAAACTTTTTGTTTTAACTGCAGTTTTTTAGCATGATGTTGTTTTATTCCTGAAGGTGATGCTACAACAACTGGAACACCAGGTCTCTTGAGGTTCATCCTGGTGTCTGTGGGGTTAGCAGCTCTCATCGTCACCGTGGTTACGGTCCACATCTGGACCAGAGCTAAAGGTGAGGGTTCATAGATTCAAGAGAAAAGACAAAGGAAACCGTGGAAGCTGAAGTCAACATGTTTGTCTTTTTGTTTTTTTCAGGGGGCAAAAAACGGATAAGAAAAAACCTGGTGAGTTTAAATATAAAATAATAGCTTGTAATATTTACTATTTTGATTGAACTGTGATTATAAGACAGGCAGAAGATTCAATAAAGGAGTAAAGTGTGCATGTTGTGTTGAAATGAAGTATCTCTGTGGGTCCCTTGAGCAAGGCACTAAAGGAAGTACTGAGAGATTGTACTTCATTAAAAGTAGCAATACTACAATGTAAAAATACTCTAATATATAAATATGATTAATATACAAATACACCTACATTGAAAGTGCTGATTATGCAGAATGTAATAATATGATATATGATTATAATAAGTGATGTTTTAATGTGTATCACTTCCATTAGCAATGAATGGTTTATTAAAATGAATTACATACTACTGGGTAGCTGAACTAGTTATATTTATCATGTAATACTTCATAGAAGGAGATTTCTGCTCAATTTAAGAATGAAATAAATACAAAATAAAAAAGGAAGGTAAAAGATGTTAAAGAAAGAATGTGTAATAAAGATGAATGGATGAAGACGAGTACAAAGTTCAACATGAAGCTCCAAAACAAGGAGCAGTTAAA
>JAPTMU010000093.1:656153-687944 GCA_028583405.1 Pogonophryne albipinna
ACAGGAAAAAAATCCAAAAGAGACTCCTGCTGAAACAGCAGCAGCAGGAAACCCCACTGAGGGCCCCCCAAAGCCCCCAACGAAGGCTGAGGGGCCCCCAAAGCCCCCAACGAAGGCTGAGGGTTCAGTGCTCCCTAAGCAGGACAAGAAAGAAGCAGTGGAGACGGTAGAACTCTCTGCCTCCGCTGCAAGCGAAGAGAACATTGAAGCTCAAGCTTGTACAAAGAAAAGAAAAGAAAAAGAGAAAGGCTCTCAGGCCAAGAGGGTGGCAGGGAGTGAGGAGGGAGAGAGAGAGGAGGAAATGGTGGAGGAGGTGAAGGAGGCAGAGGAGGAAGAAAGTGAGGAAGAATTGATGGAGGAGGATGAGGAAGATGAAGATGAGGAGGAAGAGGACTGTGCTGAGGACAGCCAGTCTCTCACCGTCTCACAACTTAAAAGTCCGTTTTTTAAAGTGCAGCAAATCAAAGCTTTTCTTAAAGAAACAAAAAACAAAAGAGGAGTAAAAATAGAAGAGTTTTTTACTGACAAGAGCTTGTTCTTACGGTCAGTGAAGGCTCAGATGCTTCTTTTTACTGAGCAGGAGTCTTATCGCTTGAAGGTCCTGAAAGGGAAGTTACAGCGAGAGATTTTAAATGAAGAAGAAAAGGTCATGCACGGCAGTTAGGATGATGGTTTTAACATACTTGTTGTTCTTAAGCGGTGTGTCTCTCCTCACATCCTTTTTAATGAGTGATTTTAAAGTGTGCACTTTAAATGTCAATGGAGCTAGGGATGTGGGGAAGAGGGCTTGTATTTATGAGCTTTTAAAATAAAAAAAAGTAAATGTAGCAATGCTACAAGAAACGCACAGCGACACTTTAAACGGGACGGACTGGAGGAGGGAGTGGGATGGGGAGGTGGTCTTAAGTGCTCTTAGCAGCACCAGGGCAGGAGTGGCAGTCCTGAGGTTTTATCCCCAAGTCCCACACAGTGGAGGAAAGAGTAAAGGGCAGACTGCTGGTGGTGAGAGCCAACTATGAGCTTCTTCATCTGGTTTTTATCAACGTATACGCTCCTAACTCAGGTCCTGCCAGAGTTCAGGTTTTAAACGAGCTCAGCTGTTTTAAGTGAGTGTGAACCAGAAGAGGTTTTGTTTTTAGGGGGAGATTTTAACTGCAAACTGGATGACGAGCTAGATAGGAACCATAGGGAACCTCATGCTGCATCCAAATGAGCCATGACACAGTTAATAGCAACACATAGTCTATCAGACATCTGGAGAGAGCATCACACACATCACAGACAGCGGGTCCACACGAGGGAGAACCTTTCATCAATGGCTGGCTGGACAGCTTTTATTGTTTTAAGCACCATTTCAATGTTTTTAGAAAGTGTGCTGTATTGCCTGTTGGGTTCTCTGACCACTCCCTTGTGTTGTGTGATGTTTTTATTGCCAACATAAAAAGCATTTTAACACTGCTCTGCTTTTAGACACACATTTTAGAGAGGTTTTTATTTATTTTTGGAAAGGTTTTAGAGAAAGGAAGCAGGATTTTATTTCTTTGAAGCAGTGGTGGGATTGTGGGAAAGCCGACATCAAGCAGCTTTGTCTTCAGTACACTCTCAATGTTTCTCGTGATATCACCAAGTCTATGAGAGATCTGGAGATGGAAATAGTGGAACTGCAGAGCTTTGCAGAGTCCACAGGAAATCCAGGTTGTATTGAAGACCTCAAATCTAAAAAAGCCATTTTGGCAGACCTGCTGGGTTCTAGAGCACAAGGGGCGCTGGTCCGGTCCCGATTCCAGAGCGCTTCCATGATGGATTCACCAACAAAGTACTTCTTCAGTCTGGAGAAGAAGAACAGGCAGGGCAGGCTGATCCATGCTCTGAGGTCAGCAGGAGGACAGCAGCTGACAGGGAACAGTCAGATCCGGCAGAGAGCGGTGGACTTCTACTGCCACCTCTTCACCAGTGAGTACAATGAGGATGATGGAGGGTTTAATCTGTTCTGCAGGGGCCTACCAACAGTCTCTGAGGAGACAAACAAAGAGCTGGACGGGCCCCTGACTGAGGAGGAACTGTGTGCAGCACTCAAGAGCATGCAGGGGGGGAAGGCCCCTGGAATAGATGTTCTCCCCCCAGAGTTCTACAAGAAATTTTTTGACTTTTTAAAAAGAGGATCTAATGTACCTTTTTAATGAAAGTTTTAATGACTCTTTCCTCCCTCTGAGCTGCAGAAGAGCCGTTTTAACACTCCTTCCGAAAAAAGGCGACTTACAGGAAATCAAGAACTGGAGGCCCATCTCTCTGCTGTGCACTGACTACAAGCTGCTGTCCAGGGCCCTGTCCTCCAGGTTGAGGAAGGTGATGGACCAGGTGGTAGACCGGACCCAGACCTACTGTGTGCCCGGCAGGTCAATTGTTGACAATGTGTCACTAATTCGAGATATTTTGGAAGTCTCTGGTTTTTTGGGTTTCGACACTGGTCTGGTTTCATTGGACCAGGAAAAGGCTTTCGACCGGGTTGAGCACCGTTACCTGTGGAAGGTGCTGGAGAGGTTCGGCCTCAGCCCGGGCTTCATCGCCAAGATAAAGGTGATGTATGTGAACATTGAGAGTGTGCTTAAGATAAATGGCGGTCTGTCTAGACCCTTTAATGTGACCAGGGGGATAAGACAAGGCTGCTCGATGTCAGGCATGTTGTACACACTGGCAATAGAACCCATGCTACACAATATCCGCTCTTTTAATGAGGGCCTGTTTTTACCTGGTTTTAATACACGTTTTATTTTATCGGCCTTTGCAGACGACATCATTGTTTTTATAAAAAATCAACAGGATGTTTTAAAGCTAGGGCAGGTAGTGGACACCTTCCAAAAGATCTCCTCTGCAAAGGTCAACTGGGCTAAGAGTGAGGCCCTAGCAGTGGGGGAGTGGACTGGTGGCCTCCCTCAACTCCCAGGTGGATTGACATGGAAGAGGGGTGGTCTAAAATATCTGGGGGTCCATCTTGGAGATGAGGTCACACTGGGGAAAAACTGGGAAGGGTTTTTAGAAAAGGTGGAGGGGAAACTCAACAAGTGGCGCTGGTTGCTTCCCCACATGTCCTACAGAGGCAGGGTGCTGGTCATCAACAACCTGGTAGCATCCAGCCTCTGGCATAAGCTCAAGTGTGTGGAGCCCCCTGCTGGTCTTTTAAAAAAGCTGCAAGGTATTATTTTAAATTTCTTTTGGGATAAGTTGCACTGGGTTCCTCAGTGCACGCTGTACCTGCCAAAGGAAGAAGGGGGGCAAGGGTTGGTGCACCTGGAGAGTCGAGCAGCTGCTTTTAAACTACAGTTTTTACAAAGATACCTGACAGGAAACGATGATGTCGTCTGGAGGCCGGTAGCCAGCACCATTTTAAGGGGGGTAGCAGGCCTGGGTTTGGATGCGTCATTGTTTTTAACAAACTGTGATTTTACTCGTGTGTGTGGTTTGCCTCCGTTTTACAAAAGACTTTTTAAAGTATGGACACTTTTTAAATGGGCCAGAGTGGGTCCCGCAGCATCTCTGTTCTGGCTCCTGGAAGAGCCTCTGGTGTGGGGGGCCCGGCTGGACATCCAGGACGGCAGCAGACCTGCACTCACTGAGAGGCTTCAGTCCGTTGGGGTCGTGAAGCTGAGGAACATAGTGGATGCTGCAGGTCCTGGACTCCACAACACTGAGGCCGTGGCCTCTCTGCTCGGCCTGAAGTCGGCCCGCCACACCAGAACCATCCTGAACGAGTGGATTAAAAGACTATCTGATGATGAGATGGAGATGCTGCGGGAGTATTCCAACAGGAAGGAAACCCCGGACGAAGGGGACCCTTTTCCGGACATTGGGATTTTAACAGACCAGGATGGACTCAAACACAGACTTCATGCAGACTTCCACATGCTTAATGGGAAAGGTTTTTATAGACTCTGCACTCTGGCCCTGAACAAACAGAAGCTAAGCGAGAGGAGAGACACGGTGTGGAAACAGAGGCTTAACGTCCCGGGGGGCTGTGAACCAGTATGGAGGCTCTTCTACAAACCTCCACTGAACAAGCGGTCAGGAGACCTGCAGTGGAGGATCCTCCACGGGGCCCTGGGCGTTAACGCTTTTGTGTCGAAGATAAACCCCACCGTGTCCTCAGAGTGTCCGTTCTGCACTCAGAGAGAGACAATCACTCACTGCTACCTGGACTGTCACAGACTGAAGCCTCTTTTTAATGTTTTAAAAACTGTGTTTTTAGACTGTGGGGAGGTTTTTACAGAGACTGCTTTTATTTTTGGTGCTGGCTACAACAAAAAGAATGCAGGGAAGTGGGAACTGTTGAATTTTATTGTGGGGCAGGCAAACATATCGATCTACAAAAGCAGGAAAAACAAAATAAACAGTACAGCCGGTCAGCAACTCAATCAAATGTTTGTATCTTTGGTAAAGACACGAGTGAGCGTAGATTTTAGATTTCACTGTCTGATGAGAAGCATGGAAGAGTTTTTAACCCGGTGGTGTTTCACTACAGCTGTGTGCTCTGTGGGGGAGGAGCTCACTTTTAACTCTGTTTTTGTGTAAGGAAAGAAAAAAAGGGAATTTCTCTCTCAATGTAAATGCTGCTGTCCTGATGTCAATGGGGAGCTCATTCCACCATTTTGGAGCCAGGATAGCAAACCCACGTGTTTTTGCTGATGGGAACTTGGGTCCTCTTGGCAGCGAGGGTGCAGCGAGCCGTTTGGTTGATGCAGAGCAGAGTGCACGTGCTGGGGTGTACAGTTTAACCATGTCCTGGATGTAGGAAGGGCCATATCCATTCGCAGCATGGTCCGCAAGTACCATTGTCTTGAAGTGGATTCTAGCAGTTACCGGAAGCCAGTGGAGGGAGCGGAGGAGCGGCGTGGTGTGGGAGAATTTAGGAAGGTTGAAGACCAGGCGAGCAGCTGCATTCTGGATGAGCTGCAGAGGTCGGATGGCACATGCAGGTAGACCAGCCAGGAGGGAGTTGCAGTAGTCTAGGCGTGAGATGACGAGAGCCTGGACCAGAACCTGCGTGGCTTTCTGGGTCAGCTGGGGACGCATCCTCCTGATGTTGTAAAGCGTGTATCTGCAGCAGCGGGTTGTAGCAGCGATGTTTGCAGTGAAGGACAGGTTGTTATCTAGGGTCACACCCAGATTCCTTGCAGTCTGAGTCGGGGAAACAACAGAGGTGCTAATGTTGATTGTTAGGTCAAGAGTGGGACAATCTTTTCCCGGAAGGAAAAGGAGTTCAGTCTTGTCAAGGTTGAGCTTGAGGTGATGATCAGACATCCACTGAGAGATGTCAGCTAGACAAGGAGAGATGCGTGCGACGACTTGGGTCTCTAAACGGGGAAAGGACAGAATTAATTGGGTGTCGTCAGCGTAGCAGTGGTATGAAAAACCATGCGGGCTAATGACTGATCCGAGCGAGTTTGTGTACAAGGAGAAGAGGAGGGGACCAAGGACAGAGCCCTGAGGGACCCCTGTAGTTAATTGACAAGGGTCGGACTCGGACCCTCTCCAAGTAACCCTGTAGGTGCGGTCTTTGAGGTATGAGGTGAGGAGGGAAAGTGCAGAGCCTGAAACTCCAAGTTCTTGGAGAGTGCGAAGGAGGATCTGATGGTTCACCGTGTCGAATGCAGCAGACAGGTCCAAAAGGATGATGACAGAGGAGAGGGAGGCTGCTTTAGCAGTGTGCAGTTCCTCAGTGACAGCAAGGAGGGCAGTTTCTGTGGAGTGACCTGCCTTGAAACCAGACTGGTGCGGATCCAGAAGGTTGTTCTGATGGAGATAACAGGAGAGTTGTTTAAAGACAGCGCGTTCAAGTGTTTTAGACAGGAACGGGAGGAGAGAGACAGGCCTGTAGTTTAGAACATCAGACGGGTTGAGAGTGGGTTTCTTTAGGAGAGGGTTTACTCTTGCCTCCTTGAGACTGTTTGGAAAGTGACCAGAAGTTAGAGAAGTGTTGATGAAATGGGTGAGAAACGGTAGAATATCAGGAGCGATAGTCTGAAGGAGGTTTGAAGGGATAGGGTCCAGAGGACAGGTGGTAGGGCGGGCAGAGGTAATGAGGGTAAGAACCTCACTTGGAGAGAGAGGGGAAAAGGAGGTTAGTGTGTGGGTGAAAGGAGGGTCTGGTGACCCAGCGGTGAGTCCGAAAAAGAAGAGCGAATATCATCAACCTTTTTTTCAAAGTGGTTAACTTTAAAGGTCACCTATCATGCTGTGTGTACGCAATAGCATAGGTCTCAGAAATATAGAAATATATAAAACACATGTCTATGAAGTGTTTTGCTCCAAACACCAAACAGATCATTCTAGCCATGCCTCATATCCCTCTATTTCACTTCCTGTTTCAAAAGTGCTGATTTGGGGATAAAGCTTTAAAGAGGAGGGGGCTGAGCTCATGCGGGACCCGGCAGCTACTGTCTAAACTAAATGCTGCCGTGATGAAACTCCATATCATGGATTATCAAGGATTCTCTCTGAAACAGTCTGGAGCTCAAAGGCTTTCTCTCTTGCCGGTTATACCACAAGGTGAGTTCCTTTTTACTTCCTGCTTCTTCACACACATGCTCTCCAGTACAGGTTAGCTCTGAGTGTTAGCGATGCTAATGTAAACACCGACCATATTACGTCCAAAACAGTCGGGCATTGTTTCTGATAGCAACGTTTCTGATTGGCCCGTGGGTCCACATTTCAGATATTACGTCATATCGGACGCAAATCTGGATCAGCTCCGTTGTTCCCCGTTTTTAGAGATTTGGGTACGGAGGAAAAGAGAGAGGGTTTTATTTTCTGACGCTGCGTGAGTTCCCTGACACTGAAGTTTGAGTTTAACGACATGAATAGTAAATAACAAAAACCTTAAACTCTGCTAAATTATTGAAATCATTACTTTATAAATGTTACATTTTTCAGTTTTAAATTTTTGTATTTATATATGTTTTATCTCACCACGTTCTCATCCGTCTGCGTATCAGTTCCTAAACAACCTGGTCAAACCAGAATGCGTGACTCCACCATGACTCCTTAACACCGCAGTGCGTGGTGGAGTCACGAACTCTGCTACATTTACGTGTCTGCACCACGCAAACAACATTTTGCCCCTATTCACTCACTTCTGGTATCCTGTATTTACTCAATCGTACGCTGTTATTTACCATCTGACACTTTATTTATGATGATTTACACCAAATTATAAAGGTTTCTTATTTATGTTTAATATGCATGTCTCTTTTTCTGACAACAGTGGAAATTAACTCACTTTTCGATTCAGAAAAAGTCAAAACTGCGAGAATTTCTTGACTTTTGAAAGATTTTAACCTCAAAATGATTTTCTTTCATTATTTTTAATTGATTAAGAAACAACTAATGGGATGAAACAAATCATGGACAAATAAATACATCTGGGGTATTTGTAAGCCTATAAAATAAAAAGACATTAATTAAAGTAAAAGCAACCGACCTCGTTTTTCGTTAATGTAAACTTTTCCCTCAAACCATTTAACTTTAACTTTGAATGTAATTACTTTACAATATGTTATTCTCCAGAATTGTAATGATACAAAAATCCTCTCTTCTAGCTGTATTTTATGAGCATCCAAATATATTTCCTGCATGTTCCTCTTTAATTAATAAATCAATAAACACATTATAATAAATATAATGCACCTGTAGGCGAGCAGGCCGAGCAGCCAATCACCTGCTGACCTGTGCGTCACCTCACGTCACCTCACGTCACCTCACGTCACCTCACGTCACCTCACGTCACCTTACGTCACCTAACGTCACCTAACGTCACCCCCGGTACTGATTACAAACGGGTCTCTGTTTCTCTCTCCGGAGCTCCAGAGGACCGGGTCCTCCGTGGATCTGCAGCCGGGATCAGAGCTGCTTCTGCGGGCAGAGAGGAGAGGAAACCCCACAGGAGAGGACCGGGAGCACCGGGAGAAAAACAGCTGATTTTTACAGGTGTTTCATATTTAAGTTGAATTAATTTAACTCAAAGGCGATTTTAACTCTTATAATATCCCTTAATTAAGGTACTTTATAATTTAACTCTTTATCTTTTAGTCCCCTTTACTGTTTAAGGCCTTTATTACAAACTAAGGCTTTTCATCCAGTATTCCTAAAGAGTTTAATGTAGTTAATAATGACTTTTCTTTCAATGAAAAATATTTTACTGTTAAAACATGTAAAAAATATACAGAAAAAATATAAATTCAGATTTTTATTTTCCTTTAAAATCAGGGGGGTCAAACTCAAGTACACAGTGGGCCAAAATAAAAAAATGGGTACTAGTCGAGGGCCGGACTGGTTCAATGTTTATTGAAAAACGTATTGAAATGAACTTATTGCAGATATTAAACCTGGAACTAACAAAGCTTAAATGATTGCCTATAAAAACAACATTAAACATTAAATAATCAGTTGCATTCATTTCTTATGGCTCTATCTGCAGCTTTTCCAAAGTCATTTCTTATGAGTACATTTTTCCACAGGCCAACAACAGCTTCAACAAAACTATTTCTAACTAAACTGCATTCTCAATTACGTTTAGCTAGAAACGTATTTTCTCCCACGTTACGTTTGTTAGGGTAAAACATACGTTAATTAAATAAATAATACATTAAATACGTTAAATACGTTTATTTTCTACATATCTTTGCCATTTATTGTCTTGCTTATAATAATGATAATAGTCATTTATAAATATCATTTAAATTTGAAATCGAGAATCGGGCTCGATATATGGTTAAATTAAAATCAGTAGGCGAGGCTGTAATTTCGCCAGCTGTTACTCTCATGAGCGAGGCAGGAAATAATAGTTTTAACATGCCAAAAAGCTGCTGTGTCTTTTATTGCACCTCAAACATTAAAACAAATCCAGAGTTACGTGTTTCTGTACTTCCTCTAAGAAGAAAGGACAGTAACAGAAGATCTCTGTGACGCCAGATGTGGTGTTAATGCGATATGATATCCGAAAAATAATTCAGTTTAGGATGGCCGAAGACACTACACTACCCATTGACAAACCCTGTGATTAATCTTCAAGCTCTGGGATTGGATGTTGGAGTGGCAGTGCGCCAAGGTTACGCCGAGCGTCAAGCTCTTTGAAATGGAACGAAACCACGGCAGACTATTCAAAACTGGACTTGAGCGCACCCCGAGAACTACACATGCTGGCTATTGTGTTTCGCAACATGTTCTCTATGGCACGTCTCTACTGGGAATTGTAGTTTTAAAAGACGTTTTCGTTTTTCCCAAAGTTAGAAGTTGACAGTATTAAACTGTGTACAGCCCTGGAGGTTTAGGCGATAGGAAACACATTGGTGTGTACACATTTAAAACATGTAATTACTAAATGGGTGAAAATTGCTTGTATCCATAATGGGCAGCATTAATATATACCCACATGACAGCTCATTGTTACTTTGTAATTCTACTCCACTACAATTCAGAGGTTAACCTGGTATTTTTACTCCACTACATTTATTTTAGTTACTTTGCAGATTCTGATTAATGATGTGAAATATAAACAACCCTTAAAGCAGACTTTAGTTACACCTGAGTAAAATTCAGGGAAGGTGATTGTCAAGTGCCAACAATCAGGAGAGATATTTGATAGTTGGTGCTTGAGAAGACTAAACATGTATCTGCAGATCTCTATAAAGTATATTCATTACTCGTTATTCTCTACTAATAGTTAATTAAAAACTGTATATAATTGCTATTTAGCACATTCCTTTCAAGATTTCAAGATTTTCTAAGGTTTATTGACATATCATACACAACTAACTGTAGTTATGCAATGAATAAAAAACTTGGGTCACAGGTTCCTCAACAGTGCATTACAAGACATCTATCAATATGTGTGTACCTCCACCATTAAACTGTCATATTCTGCACATTTATTATACTATCTACATACATAAGAGTATAATCCATATGTATAATATCAGTTAAAATAAGTGCTTCAACATAGTTAACATTGCAGGAAAGCAATATATTAGACGTTAAGTACTTTGTCAGGCTTAATATTTATCTGTAGATAGATACCCCAAAAGCTTTGTTCTTATTTGAAAGAAGACCTTAAACTAAAGTATTCTTTAATGTGTTAATAAAGGTTAATTAGTTTTTCTGTTTTGCACATCCTCCTATTAATATCTTTGTACATCCAGCACTAAACTGTTTTATTGTAGAGATCACTTACAGTATCTTCTTGATTTTTTATATTCTATACTTCTATCATTGACCTTCTACTTTCCCCCTATGAAAGTATGTACTCTTCATATTTTTTTCATCAAATAACATTATTCAAGAAAAATAACATTATTCAAGAAAAATAATTCAATGACGTGCTTTAACCACTAGGCGGTGCACACAAGGTACACACAGCATACTAATACTAACTTTGTATTATTAGTGTAGGACACTTATGTATGTATAACATCTGAAGATGTGAAGTTTTATTCATGTTTTTACATAATGTTACAGGATATTGCTATACTATTTCTCATGTTTTACTTCTACACATAAATATCTGATTCGTAAAACATCACAGACAGAAAGGTATATCCGTCATTTAATGGTAAGCTATTGAAATTGTGATTCCATAGATGTGTCTCCCATCACCCAAATCCCCTGACTATTCTCTCAACTCAGTATTTACATTCTTCAATTCAAAGAAAATCAGTAATATCTTTAAAAACTACATGTCCTTTTCCATCAGCTGTGCACCGTTATGGGGTAAATATAACCTATCTACCAATTGGATCAAATATAAAAGTCAGCCGAATTACTGTTGATACTGCAAGTGAGTTGGATGTAGAAAAGTCAGAATCAATATAGATGTTTTTTATTTTAAAGAAAATTCAGATTGAACATGGTAAAAAACTGTAAATTATAGTGTTCGTCCAAAAGATATGTTGTACTTATAGTGAAAACTAACCTTGGATGATGGGTTAGTAGACTAAAAGCTTTAGGAATCCAAAGTACAACATATAATAAGTACCCTGTATCAAGATTGATGCAAAACAAATGATATTTGACCTCTTTCTGGCCGTCAGAGCCAATGGAATCGAGGGGAACTCCCACCTAGTCCTTATTTGGTAATGTGCGTGAGTTAGACTCCTGCATAGCCAAGACCGGAAGCAGCAGCCACTCTGGTGGCTACCATTAGCAGCTAACGTTTGCTCTGCGATTTTTACATAAAAATGGAATTATGGATTATAAATAAAATCATTTTTTTTATACAGAGACGTTAAAAACCTATGGATTAACCGATTCAGCCGCGTTTTTTCTGATTTTAATGCCATTGAACACGTATTTTGATCATATTGACAGCTACGGTGAGACGATCTCCCTAGACGCTCCGTAAAGGTACGTGTTGTGATGTCTGTGTTTGCTTCCCCTGTCGGGAGTCCGGATCACTCAGTGATGATACTATATACCTAAATAATCTGTGGAACCTCAGCTTTAATCGGATATCTTGTATGTGTAGACAGGGACCTTGAGGTTAAACAGGTTAATTGTTGATATATTTATGATCCACGTCACATATTCAGTTTTTGCGGCAGTTCTCCTGTTTGTCCAAAGGTCTTCTGATCAGGGCTCTATAAATAGAGAACTACGGCAGATATGTAATATTAATGCAGCCGAACCGTGTATTACAATGCCGTTATGTGATGACTTCCAAAGAGAAAAGCAAGAACACTCGGAATAAAGTACTATTTATTTTTTTGAAATGTTTTCGGATATCATATCGCATTAACATCATATCCCAACATGCATTGCGGCTAAAACATCAAGTCAACAAGCTTCAAGCTGAGGATCTTGGGTAATCAGTTCAGTGGGTTTGTGGTGTGTATCGCTCGAAATGTCCCTTATAGGCCTACGTCTGTTTCCGGTGACTTTATTTACGGCTAACAAGCATGCTAAAAAGCCCAAGATTATAGAATCAAACGAATAAATAAAAACAAGGATAATTGTGTGTTATTGTTGAGTAAATAACAGTGTGTTATTTAGAAAAGAATAACAAATTAGAAGGAAAAAAAGATTTTAAAAAATACGGATTTCAGTATTCTGAGGCTCTGAGCCATTTATTTCCCTCACAGACAGCAAAAAAAGTCCGACATTATACGATTTAAAATAAAAACAAATAAATAAAAAGATAAAACACTGGCATGTAATTTACGTTAATAAATAGAATGGTTTTGAATAATATATGAGAGTAAAATCTACGTCGCTTTACAGCCCCGCCCACTTTAGGTGAAACCAACGCTGTCATTTGAACAGCGATCAAGCCTGAAGCCACAGAGATCTTCTGTTACTGTCCTTTCTTCTTAGAGGAAGTACAGAAACACGTAATTCTGGATTTGTTTTAATGTTTGAGGTGCAATAAACGACACAGCAGGTTTTAGGCATGTTAAAAACTATTATTTTCTGCCTCGGCGGGCCAGATCTAATAGTAATTAGAAATTATCCTGCGGGCCGAAATTAAATCCACCACTCATTGATCTTCCACTTCTTATTTAAACCCACTCCTTTTTCTTCAGGCATTAAAGAAGAGACCAAGCAGACACACTCCGGGCTGCTGCTCAGCAATTAGAGCAGAAATGGGGAGAAAGGGGGGGGGGGAGATACTCTCACAGACACCCCGGCTGGAGCTGTCAGGCATTCCAGGAGAAGGGGGCTTTCTTGAAACTATGGTATCCTTCCATTATGACTTCGTATTTCTTTATCTGACTAAGGTGGATTTATGTTCACTAATTCTATTATATATATTCACAGCTAGTTATATTCCCCGTACAGTCTATCCGGCCTTTATAGTGCGATGTATATTTCCTTTCTCGTCACGTTTAGCCTTTAGACATTCAACCCAACAGAACAAGAGACAGTGAGATCTGATCATTCCAAATGGCTTTTTGAAGGTCCCGTTTCTCCTCTTGGATTTTTACATATAAGACAACTGCAGCTCCTATGAGACTGGAAAGTATTATTCTGTTTAGTTCTGGATGGAGTCTTTAGAAAACCACTGAACTTCCCCAATGAGTTTGCCGTATTGATTTCTGAAAAAACCCACGGGGTTTTTCACCGTCGTCTTACACACCTCATCGCTTCACTTGTAGCTAACGAGTTAGCCGTATGATTCTGAAAAATCTACGGGGCTTTTAACCGTTGCTTTATTTATTTTATAACTTACCTACCTATACTAAAATATGTATTGTATGTTTTACCGCCAATGACTATGACACTGGGAAATATCTTTGACAACTCTAAAATGTAGTTTGGCCAATTACAGACCTTCGATAGAAACAGGCGTCCGTTTACCTTTCAGTTGTAGGATCCTGGTTTTAGTTGTCAGAGATTATTCCAGGCATCTCCCCCGGACCGCTCCGTCCGCTGGCTGCTAGTGTTTCCTCCAAAAAACCCTACTCATGACGTCACCACGTCGGCACGTCCTCACGGCACCACGTCATGACGTCATCACGTCGGGGTCACCATTTGTTGGGGCAGGACCTCTGCTCCGCACCGTTCCTATATGAGTTTGTTTTAAAAGAAGGAAAACTCAAAGCAACCAGGATAAGGGTTAAACAATAATATGTTTTAATGATAAAAGGTAAGAATACAATACACTTTTTAAAGGGGTAGGCCCACCCCTGCTCTGGTCCTAATGCCGGGAGAACATCATCATCTTGACGGCAGGAGGAAAGAGACCGGACACAAGGACTCAACAGGAGATATTGTAAGAACAACGGGAGGAGCTGTGTGGATGGTCCTCCCATACAGGTCATCTATTGGCCCATATACAAACGATAGGCTTTCGTAGCGTATCAGCGCGAACCAGCCGAGATGATCCGGAAACAGTCTCTTAGTTTGAAGCAAAACAAACACATCTGGTGTTCGCTGTCTCGTATTACTGCAGCTTTCACACACACACATTCTGCAACATTCCGGAGACTTGAGTTGTGTCTAAAGAATATTCCCTTGCTCCCAAAGATAATACAAATGTTTAATTTCTCATATTTCCAGGTTCTGGTTACACAGACTGCTATTATTAATACAAAGTAATTAAACACACACATCTACTATTCAAGATATGTAGACTTCCCTGACATGCTGGAGATCTTAAGAAGAATGTCTCCTCCCCCACCTAGTCTCCTGTCCTACATAACTGCTCCTTGTCATACAGAGTAATAAAACATGTTTAAGCTAACTACTCCACAATGTTTGTAGCAATTCAGTCCTCACATTTATGAAAGAATAATGCAGAGAAGTCAATAGAACACAAACACAGGCATTGTTCAGCACAATGAATACATACATTGATAATTCAGACCTTAACTGTGTGACTCAATTCTCAAGGCCTTTTTATGGGTCTGCAGGACATGCCTCATTAATTAACAAGAATTGTAACTGCATTATATCTGAGGAAAATCTCCCTTTGGCTTCCCCTGTTATTTGCACAGACTATTGATAATAAACAGAGAAACTCAAGCAGCCTCTTTTAATATCTGGAAATTGCAACAAGACTTTCGGCCATTCAAATGTAACACACTTCTTATATATCAGGTGATATAATCTTCAAGGGACACCGGGAGGAAGACAGACATTACAAACCCGTTCTCAGAGGCATCAATCCCGGGTTGGATTTCTTTTTTGGAGGAAAAGCACCAGACGGTTTTTCTTGTTAAAAAGAAAAAGGTTGATATTGGAGACAGGTGGTGGCGGGAGCAGAGCACCTGGAGGCATCGGTTTCATACCAGTCAGAACAAGCAGGCCGTAGGAAAGGCTTCGGGACATATGGGTGTACTTTGGATCATCAGATAAAGGTAACATCTTGTCTGCCTGTGCTGCAGCACCTCTTTTCACCCTCTGTCTGAAACCAGAGCCCAGTCTGCTCTGATTGGTGAGCTGGCCGACTCTGTTGTGATGTGGAGTTTGGGCAAAAAGCACAGAGATGTTAGTCTTTGCAGACCAGTTACATGAATACAAATCTATATAACAAACTACAGGAGAGGGAAAAACCCCAAAAAGCACAATAGGGTCTCTTTAATGTGTCTAAACTTTATACACAAATGTGTGTGCAAAGGTAATGTAAAGAAACGAGTTAAGTAACAAATTACTTTATGTAGAGAGTAACGAAGTAAAGTAATATATTACTTGTTTTTAAAGTAATAGGTAATGTGTAATATATTACTTTTTTAGAGTAACGACCCCATCTCTGGTCGTTACCTATAGAAACAAAGTGTTTCCTGTCCTTTAAGTCGGATTCAAACCATTTTGAACTGTTTATCCGAAAGTCACACCAGATCAGGAATAAGGAACCCCTTTTAGCAGATCTGCGTCAGACTCTGTATCCTTCTGTCAAGATGCTAACGAGTTTATTAATGTTTCTGATGGTTATGTGGTCGGCATCAGAGGGTCAAACCTGCAGAGCTCTGCTGCTGCTGTTAACCACTTCCTCACAGAAACGCTTCTTCAGTTCTCAGAAAAAGTAAAAATAAATCTGCAGAGATACAAAGAGGAACCAGCATATTGTTAACATGCATTACAACATGCTCAGCTTCCTCTGTTGTGTTGCTGATGAAGAAGGCCTGCAGTTACCGTCACTCTGAATAATCAAACACAAGAAATGCATCAAACATAAAAGTTAGATGTTACACTTTTTTCACTCTTTTTTATAACAACCAAAGACAAAAGAGATTTGAAAGCTAATCTCACATGAACTCCACAGCCATCAGAGGAGAGATGGATGAGGAAGTGACTTCTCATTTCTCACAGGATATAGCGACAGCAGGAAACAAACAAAGTCGCTGAGAGGCTGAGGCCGGGCCTGTTTGATATTCTATGACACGCTAAAAAAGAGTACTTGCTGAGATCAAAACTCTGTTGAATTGTGATGTAGTTTAATGGAGAAAGCTCCGTGATCAGACGTAGACATTGTAATAATAATCAAAACAATCATAAATCTTGCGGTCAACAAAAAGTACAACGGCCCTGTGTCACCCTCTCTTCCACACACCGTGCATATCCATGTGACCAAGCCAGCCAATCAATAGTGATCAAACTGATAGCTTATATTAAAACAAAACGCATTACTGTACACGTTTCATGGCTCCTACACAGGAAGCAGGTGCTGAGTTCTTGTTAAAGAAGCAGCAGGTTAGAGACTCTGACAGTCGAGAGCCAGAGACCGAGAGAGAAGCTCGATGTCTGAATTCAGAAGGATCGTGGTGTCTTCATTCCTGATGCTGCTGCTCCACTTTCCAGGTGAGGACGCAGAGAACACTTTAAATAAAACAGCTTTAATATCACTAACGGTACTTTACTACGTACTGTTCCTTTAACTGAGAATGATGAGTTGTGTTTGTAACGTGGTGACTTTAGTGAACTCTAGGAAACAAACCTATAAAACAAACTACAGGAGAGGGAAAACCCCCAAAAGCACAATAGGGCCTCTTTAATGTGTCTAAACTTTATACTCAAATGTGTGTGCTTCTTATCTGCTCGCCCCTTAAATCATGTTGAGCTATAACACAGAGAAACTAGCCAATAAGAATGTAAACAACACAGCATTCATATATATATTGAATGTCCCCTTTTACATTCACCTAATTTTACTTCCAACGTCTCGCCAAAAATGCGATGTCCAGAAGAAGGTAGAAGACGTGGAGCCGTGGATTTGTGCCAGTTTTTCCTTTGCATCGAGTCCTCTAGGGTGGGGGGGTCCAACTCAGTTTCATCGTGGGCAGGGACGTGCACAGGTACGGGCTAATGTTGCCCGGTCAACGGCCCGTTTGGCCTTTTTGGCTGACCTGCCCCTCTGGAGAGAGCGAGAGTTTGTTTTTCTTTTTTCTGTTGTGGCCGAATCAACATGATAAGCCCACAATTAGTATGGTAGCGTCTCGCTGCGGGAAACACACTTTGTCAGCGCTGTCATCTGCCGGTGCGTTAAGACCACCTCAGTGTCGGATTTTGGAAACTTGATTTTGTGTTGTCTCATGGCAGTTAGGGTATAAGGGACAAACCAGGGGACTTTATTTCCTCTTGATACCGTCGGTTATTTACAGAAAAACACCTAAATATACTTGTTGTTGAGCTTCTGTCTTTCTGTGTCTTTTCATCTGTAAACTGCCTCACCGCTCGTTCTCTTCTCTTGATCGCCCTCTCTCAGGGAACACTTCACTGTCCCGCTTCATTGAAGGATTTCTGCCATGTCTCTACTTTAGTTTGACCATCTCTGTTACTAAGGCCCCGGCCACACGAGGACGAAAACGGCTAAACGCATAGGATTAACGCAAACGCAATCGCAAAAAAGCTTCCGTCCACACGCAATATTCACCGGATAGTAGGCTTGTTTGAGACGCGTTGCGGCTCGCCTCGAAAGTAGACGAGAATAGCCGATCGCAGCCGGGGGAGGTCTCAAAAAGCTCGCCTGAAGTCGGACAGCTCGGAGTCGGCTTCGTCTTCTTCTTCTTCTTCTTCTTCTCTCTGTTTTTTGGCGGATTGCAAACAGCTTGAAGGTGCATACTGCCACCTCCGGAGTCGGCTTGCCTCGGTTTGCATTTATAAAGAATGCACACATGTGTTTAATCGTTAATGTCAGATATGTACTAAGTAAATACATTTGTTCCTGCTCAAGATTAGATTCAACTTTATTGTTATTGCACATATTACAGGTACTGAGACAACGAAATGCAGTTTAGCTTCTAACCAGGAGCAACAAGCAGGAAGTGAAAAGTAATGTACACAATAGACAGAATACAATATAGAATGAATTGAATGATGAATAAACAGTGAGGGGTATGAATACACTAGATATCAGCCTGAGAGCAGTATGAACAGTGTGTATGAATACACTAGATATCAGCCTGAGAGCAGTATGAACAGTGTGTATGAATACACTAGATAGCAGCCTGTGAGCAGTATGAACAGTGTGTATGAATACACTAGATATCAGCCTGTGAGCAGTATGAACAGTGTGTATGAATACACTAGATATCAGCCTGAGAGCAGTATGAACAGTGTGTATTAATACACTAGATATCAGCCTGAGAGCAGTATGAACAGTGTGTATGAATATGCTAAGATATATAAAGTATGAAAACGGTAAGCAGTGCAAGTATAGTATAAAATATATAGATATTAATTTCATGATGATAAACATTGTGGAACAATGATGAAAAATGGGAATGGAAGTGGCGACGTAAAACTGACACAAAACAACAACAAACTTTTGCCGAGCCAATTGGAGAGCTTCACCAGCAGCACGGGGTAAAAACCACCAATGAGCGCTCAGCTCGAGATACCAGCGAGTCGTTTCCCATCAAGCATTTAGCTTCCGCAGCCCGTGGAGAGGAACTGCGCCGCCTCGCCGCGCCTCGCCGCGTCTCGCTCTCAAGGCTGCGGGCGTCTTTGTCCCGCGAGATTTCAACGTCTCATGTAGGCGGGACTCCAGAGCAAGTCGGACAAAATGACTAACCATCATGCAACGCACTAGCAAGACGTTGATCGAAATTGCGCAGGTCTGCGCAGGTCTCGCTTGTCTCAAACAAGCCTATTGTCTGTCCACACGAGACAGCTCCGTTTAGCTCCAACCACTGGAGAAGCTGCAGTACATATGCTGAGCCTGTACGTGGCGCTGTAACTTCCTCCACAAAGCAGCGAAGAAGCATGGTTGTCATGGTTGCCCTTCTGTTTATTCTCCGCGGGGGGGGCCGAGGGAACCGGGCAGAGTTTTTCGCCAGTCAACGTGTATTAAAGTTTAAATCTTCCGGACACAATTATAAAAGTGCCGGTCAAAGGTCTTCTTTGTTATTTATTGAGCTTTAAAACAAATAAATAACGAATCTATATAATATAATAATAAAATACATGGAGCCTCTCTTTTCCCTCCCTCTCTTCGGACAGCGTCAGTGTCTGTCTCATGCAGCAGCTGATCCAGTAATGAGTGACCCGGCCGGCAGTAAAAATAAACATATGTATAACTAGTTTAGGTAGTTTGAGAGGTAATTAAAATAGCTAAGGGTGATGATCTGACTTGAAGTGTGTGTTTTACTCCGTTCACCGCCGCATCACAGCGGGTGGAGCTGCAGGTGAGCAGAGCTGCGTGTCTCCGTCCTGTCAGATTAGACTTCACTCGCGTTTATGTCCATATCGAGAGAAAGATAAATAATCTGAATTCAGTGTTTACTTTGACGCGGGGGTGAGCAGCAGAGGTGGGGAGGCGGGGCTATTGCCTCATCATTATCAGAAAATGATCGTATATACACACGGAGCCGTTGGACCCCCAGAGCGTTGCGTATGCCGTTCTAGCACCTGAAGATGAAATATTTGTATGTATTCATGTTAGCAAACTATGAATAAGCTTAAATGGGAAATAATCTGTGTAAAACCGTGAGCTGGATTCAGGGCCTGCTGAACAAGGGGTGCTTGGAGATAACAGGTTTTATTGCCCTGTGGGGGAGGTGTAGCTGGCAGAGTGAGAGTTGGATGAGAGTTCCTTCTGCTTAAGATCTCCTGTATGTCATGTTTCAGGGAAGTCAACATATCTTGAATAAGTATATGTGTGTGTTTGATTACTTTGTATTCATAATAAGCAGTCTGTGTAAATAGGAGAGTATTAATATGTATTATCTTTGTGAACAAAAGGGATACAGCTCAGGCCTCTGGAATGTGTAGGAAAGTGTGTGCGTGAAAGTCTATGTAGGGAAGTGAGATAACGGACGCCAGATACACTTTATTACCCTCAGAGACACTGGTTTATTACCCTGGCTGGCTCGCACTGATTCGCTAAGAAAAGTCATCTTTTACATCATCCAATGAGATAGACTGACTCGGCTCCTCCGGTGACTTTTGGGTATAAGAGTTGTGTTTGAATTCAGTTCATTCTCTTTTCTCCTCTGGCTGCCTGGCTGCCTGGCTGGCTCTTTCGCCGGCTGGGTGGCTCAAAATGCATTCAGGTAATGTATGGATCCCATAGATAGCTGTATTGTATTTGTACTGTATTTGATTGTATTGCATTGTCATATTACCATTAAAGTGGATTATTGTTTAACGATTACTTGGTAGCTCTGGATTCCTTCCTGTGTTTTTAACCAGCTTGATAAGGACGCGCGGAGATTTGAAATGCGGAGAAGATTACCCTTATAATCTCTATCAGTTGGTGACTCGACGTCGAACAATGCTGTGGAAGAATCCAGAACGACCGGAATAGGTCGAGGGCAAACGCTTTCAAACATCTCAGACAATCAGCTGGGCCCTGACAATATAAGGTTGGCAGACGACTGTTTTGTAAATCAAAAGTCTGTAATTGGATACACTAAGAAGTTAGGATTGTCTGTAGACGTTACACGGTGTTTTTAAAGTTTAAATGGAATATACAATGCATATTTTAATATGTTAGGAAAGTTATATACAAAACGAGAACGTTGATCGACAGGTAGAAACGGAAAGTCCTGCGTAGCGTAAATAGAGCAGTTTGGCGTGGATCTAAGGTAGTTTATTCCTTAGTGACGTGGAAACAGTGCAGTTTGTAGGTTGCGAGGTGAAATTCCTGCACTACTTAACCTGGAAACTCGATTTCAGATCGGGTCGCTGTTTAAAACTGGGGGTAAATAACAGATCTCTGCTGAAAATAGCTTAATAGGCTAGAATTCTGTTATATGTTAAATCCAGGGAGAGAACGCGAACCTCACCAACATTGTGAGGTGGACGGATCTTGTTTTCCCTGTGTCTGTAAACTTAATTTGAAAAGCTAACGTGTGATGAAGGTTACGTCACATTATAGAAGCTGGACAAACTGTACGGGGAATAAATCTGGGTTGATTTTTACCTAAAATACCTGTGGGAGCGGTTGGCTGCTGAGCTCGAAAATGCACTCAGAAGGGTGGAGCTCATTTGTGGTCTGCTGCTGCCATCTAGTGGTTAAAAGGGGGTAACACCCCTTTGACATTTTTATACGGGGAGAACAACGACAATAGCCCAGTATATTAATACGAGTGAACACGTCAGATGAAGAGATGCGAAGTCAGAATGGTAGAATACCATGGGTTTAAGAAAGCCCCCTTTCTCCACGTTTCTGCTCTAATTGCTGGACGTTGCTAGCGTTAAAATTTAAAGCAAGGAGTGAAGGATCAACGAGTGATCTGAAGTTGGAGTGAATAACATTGAAATTTAATGGATCAATGTGTGATTTGAGGTGGTACATATTGAAATAAATAAGATACTATGAATTGTGTTTTTAAGTTTGTGAAGAAAGAGTAGAAAGTAAACAGAAGGTTTTGTAAGTTTGTCAGTCAGAGAGAAGCTGTTAAATGTTATAACACAGAGGTGATACTGAGTCTTCTCGAGTAATGGATTATGATCTATGCCATGCTTACATGGACTCGTATGTTTTATTTCATATCTAACAGAAGTGACAGAAGAAAGAGATGGGAAAGTGGGGAAAGAAAGTGGGAGATAAGGATGAGAGAGGGATGTAGAAAAGAGAGAGACAGAAAGACAGAGAGAGAGACACAGAGAGAGATAAGGAAATATGATCAAATGATAGAATTTTTTGTTGAAGCCAGACTACAAGTCGTATGGTTTAATTTTTATTGAACTCAGTCTAGTCAGTTACACAATCTTGTGTAAGACAAATCAGTGTTCTTTTGTCACATTTTGAATTACGTAAGATTTCATTTTGCTAAATCAATTTATCTATAAATGTTGTAGGTGGAGTTTGGTGTTTGCTAACATTTCTAGGAACGAAATAGGCCTACGCTTGGGTCAAATTACATTACTGTGATCTGATTAGTGTGCTCTGCAACTTTACAATTGTTGCTAGATAGCAGTGGGATTTTTTGAATACGGAGGGGTTCTTTCATAGTGTGTGGAATATGGGATGCTGGAAACATGTGGGTGTTGAGAAACTTAATTTGGGTAAATATGTCACAATGGATGAAACGATTATTAGAGGGAGTTTATTGTGTTGTTTGGATGGCATTTAACTACTAAGACAGATAGTATGATTAGAAAGACACGGGGTGAAAAAGGGGGGGATCTATTTCGCCTCAGTGTGCTAGAATTTTTATAGGTTATGCGTCCCGAGACCTGGACTCTCTCTCTCTGCATGTCAGACGGCTAAGACCCCGATCCGCTTGAGCAAATCAAAAGCCTAACCCAACAGGAGACTCCTCCTTCTCAGTGAACCAGAGCTGAACCAACAACAACAATAAGAACTGCATCCAGAACTATCTCCACCTGTGGCATCCAGAACCAAACAGCTTGCTGACAGGCAGAGATCTATCAGTCCCTCAAACAGAGCAAAGTGTGGGACATGAGAGCAGAATCCGCCCTCCATAAAGCAGCAGAGAGACTGTGAAGGAGGAGATGAAGTGCAAAGCAGTGCAAGAACAGTGGCATGATGGGGGCTGCAGATGTAGCTGGGCAAATGGCTGCCTCAAAGAGTGACAGCTGATGGACAAAGGGGGAGGAGTCAGAATCAGGGGACTTGGCCGAGAATGTGAGGTGGCCAGGGATCACGGCTTGAGATAAACCAGAGGAGAGGAGAAGGGGATCAACGGGAATGAGTGAGTTTACACATAAACACACTTATAAGCACACATTTAGAGAACTTGAATTGACTTGATAAATAAGTGAAGATAAAAAGTTGTATTAACCATGAATTAATCAATGGGTAAATTGTAAATAGCAGTAAAGGTGAAACTATTAAAGTAAAATGAGAATCATCCTAAAACACACTGAGGGAGAAGGGAGATACATGACAGAATATAACCATATTCTTCAATCTTTTCATCATGTTAACAAATCATCCTTCAAGAGATTTTTATTCACTTGTGAATAAAGTAGTGCTCTCATTTGTTACAAAATTGATCACCATTAAAGGGATAGTTTTAGGAACCACTCTATAGGACAAATCTTTATTTGAATGGATAAATGTTAAAGGGAGAGCTAGTGCCAAGCCAGATATAGTATCCCAATCTAAAGTATTGATTTCACCATTGTGCCATAGTTATTACCAGAGGAGGGCTTTAAGATGGAAATATGAAATGACTTCTGTTTTTAAATCCTTGATAAAGGAGGGAGTAATTGTTGCATGGTCGGACACCCGATGTTCCACACACTGCTAAAGAGTTAAACATTGTTTTTTAGATGGACCAGAATTGAAGATGAGCTATGAAATGCATAGCAGAGCTACACAGATCCTAGTAATGGTTTGACACAAGATAATAGTGATGTACACAAGTTTCTGAAATAGATCTATTAGACATTTTAATACTAATTAGGTGTAAATGAATTGCAGGAGTAGTACTATAAGGAAGTGACATTTTTTGATAACACTTTTCAGGGAATGTGGGGAACAGCTGTTCCGATGAAAAGTTAGAGATATCTGGAAAATTATAGTTGTGGTCGGGAATTGATTGATGATGGCGCTCCATATATAACAGATCTTTGTAGACAAAGGATACTGGCTTATGCCGAAATATCAAAGTCTCTGCAGAGCACGACACATGGCCAAAAACACTGGGACCAGCTGACCTCTGACCCTGACCGACAGTGTAACTTGGGAAGGCACTGTCAATGACTGACTCTGGGGTGAATCTGACCAGAACAAGACTGTACAACCTGACAGTGTGAAATGTGAATGTGAGTGTATGTCTGCATGTGATCAGTGTAACTGCATGGTTCTAAAACAATAACTAACCAAGCATGTTTTTGGACTAACATATTATTACCCGTTTCTAGTCCACTTGATGATATTTTACTCCCACAGGAGGTGGCAGTTTGCAGAATGTGAAAACTCAAACTAAAACATGAAGATCTGTTTCTTTTAGGACTGAAGGATGGAGAGAAACACTTCTTCTCACTAAAGTGTTTACTGTGGAAATGATGGATGTACATTTTGGAAAATGTTTGGCATTTTCTTATAATCCATGGTTACACATGAGGGTTCATGTGTAAAAAGGGGGAGTGTAAAATTCACAATGTACATTTTCATTTAGGGACTGAAAGGAACCTGCTGCCCCAACTCAATTGTTCAATCTGACCATTGATTGACAGTTTAGAAATTGACCTGCTCCATATCTGGGGATAAGATACTGTTTGATGAATGTTGACATGTTTCCAATATTGATTGAGTTATAACAGGTAACACAGATGCAGAATCAGTGGCCAAGGGCTACTGTAAGTTGACCGGTGAGTAATGTTTCAACAGGTATTAAAGTAACTGAGGTTTGAAATGTAGAAAGAACATATTACAGTTAAAGCTAAAACATAGTAATGTAATGAGACATAATTTAATTTAGACAGCATCATGTAACTAGCCTGGTAAAGAAGTAAAAGCCATAGACTCTATTGTTTAGGTCATTATGGGGATATACATTTCATCTAAATTCATAATAGAAAGACATTTGATGACAGTTTGTTGGAATTCTGTATTCATTTTTCAGCTTGATAATATCTAGCACTGACCGGTAGAAGCAGTATCACCAGGAAATCATTCACTTTGTCAGTATCATGGTTTTGGTTGTGTTTGAATCCATAACATTAGTGTGTTTCTTTACCAGAAACATTAGCAGTTCATATTATATTTAGATTTTAAATAGGATCTCAGGGATTTCATTTAAGAATAAACACGATGCTTGTCAGAAATTCAGAGCTATTGAAATATGTTATTTAGTTCACCTAGAGAGGTGGGGGTTTTACTTTTAGTATTTTTATCCAAGTATTGAGATTCTGAAGCTGCACTGGCAGATAGGAGGGCCCCGGAGCCCGGAGCGTAGGCTTGAGGGATTTGTATCAGATTTCTCCACACAGGTTGATGATGCCAAAGGGGGACCCAGGAGGCGGACACAGCGGAGTTCGTCTGGCTGAAGGTCATCAGGACAAAGTGGCCAACCCCAGGCTCTCCGGCCCCGACCGAGTGACCCAGCGGATCTCTCATGCCGTCCGCGTGGGAGGAAAGGGGGACAGCGCGTACCACGGGAGCCAGTGTGCGGCGGGGAAACCACCTGCTAGGACCGGGGACGACATCAGGACGGACGTGGCCCTCGCAGAGGAGGTCGACTCGGAAGCAGCCATCAGTGGACTGGACGACAACGACCTCGAGGACATCCTTACAGCAGACGACTAGGAAGCGGCTGTCAGCGGGCTGGGGGACTTGGCGAGGCAGCAGAGGAGTCTACTTCTCTCTGATCAGTTCCACCAATGAAGGGAAAGCCGCATCTCCCCCTCCCTATCAGAGGGGGGGGGAGGAGATGGTTCCTACACTGCCATGGAGAGTGGTGTTCTGTTCTCAAAGATTTCAAGTACTTTGGGTCTCAGTTTCTGATAGATTTATACAATATTGGGGGACAGACACAGTGGAAAGGAATGACAGTAGTTATGTTTCAAGTGCCTTGTGTAAGTTGGTCTCTTTAGAGAGAGACCAAAAGGGGGATTGAAGATGAAATATTTGTATGTATTCATGTTAGCAAACTATGAATAAGCTTAAATGGGAAATAATCTGTGTAAAACCGTGAGCTGGATTCAGGGCCTGCTGAACAAGGGGTGCTTGGAGATAACAGGTTTTATTGCCCTGTGGGGGAGGTGTAGCTGGCAGAGTGAGAGTTGGATGAGAGTTCCTTCTGCTTAAGATCTCCTGTATGTCATGTTTCAGGGAAGTCAACATATCTTGAATAAGTATATGTGTGTGTTTGATTACTTTGTATTCATAATAAGCAGTCTGTGTAAATAGGAGAGTATTAATATGTATTATCTTTGTGAACAAAAGGGATACAGCTCAGGCCTCTGGAATGTGTAGGAAAGTGTGTGCGTGAAAGTCTATGTAGGGAAGTGAGATAACGGACGCCAGATACACTTTATTACCCTCAGAGACACTGGTTTATTACCCTGGCTGGCTCGCACTGATTCGCTAAGAAAAGTCATCTTTTACATCATCCAATGAGATAGACTGACTCGGCTCCTCCGGTGACTTTTGGGTATAAAGTTGTGTTTGAATTCAGTTCATTCTCTTTTCTCCTCTGGCTGCCTGGCTGCCTGGCTGGCTCTTTCGCCGGCTGGGTGGCTCAAAATGCATTCAGGTAATGTATGGATCCCATAGATAGCTGTATTGTATTTGTACTGTATTTGATTGTATTGCATTGTCATATTACCATTAAAGTGGATTATTGTTTAACGATTACTTGGTAGCTCTGGATTCCTTCCTGTGTTTTTAACCAGCTTGATAAGGACGCGCGGAGATTTGAAATGCGGAGAAGATTAACCTTATAATCTCTATCACACCTTGGGACCCGTTATCGTTTCCGCAGTCGTTTAGTGCCGTATTCGGTCGTCCTCGTGTGGCCGAACGGTCTATATGACACTAAACAGTAACGCAAACGACCGTTTTCGTCCTCGTGTTGCCGGGGCCTAAGTTATGGAATACTAAATAAATAAGTAATTAGACACCTTACCGTTACTGCGCTCATAAAGAATGATAAGAATAAGAATAATGCGTATTGAACTGGTTTCATTAATTAGTGAGTTTTTTTAAGGTAATTAGTTAGAGGCCCTATTTTATCAGTATGTCTGCACAGCAGTTACAATGGTCTGGTCAAACCAGTAGCGTAGGCAGAAATGTACTTTAGGGTGGGCCTGTAAAAAATAGGGTGGGCCAGATTTTTCTTCTGCGCATCAGAAGCTAACAACAATCCCCGCCGGTACCGGTGGCAGATTACTTTTAGAATACTTTTGGAATACTTTCCATCACCCGGACTGCATTCTTTGTACTGTCTTAAAACCTTTCCTTAAAATATGTTATGAATTGTAAGGTGTCCTTGGGTGCTTTGAAAGGCGCCCCTAAATAGAATGAATTATCATTATTATCTGAAACGATGTAATAACTTTTACAACTGTTTCCAGTCACTTGCCCCATGCATTCAGCAGCAGCAGGCCATTCACTGTGATTTGATCCCGTTATAAATGTCATCATTTCGACAATAAAGAAATGCTACATAAACGTTATCTTGCACATTTTATCTAACCATCTCCGTTTCTAACTTTCAATATATTTTAATAGAGATCTCTCTCTCTCTCATCTGCGTGGGGGGCCTCACAGACACGTTGCATCTCTCTCTCCCTCACAGACACGCTGCAGCGCTGTGCAGTGCGCACACAGTTCTGCCGGTAATGAATATTACATTTTGTGAGGAAACTTTTCCACCAATAATTCCAATAAGTAATCCAAAATGTATTCACTTCAGGTTTACGAAAGTAACTGTAATCAGATTACTCGTTTTTCAAATGTAACGCCAGCTGAATACACTTGAGTTTTGTATTCTGATTACGTAACGCCGTTACATGTATTCCGTTACAACCCAACCCTGAGTATATCTCTCCGGACTGTCCACCAGCAGATGAAAAACACCCACCTCTCCGCCTCTTCCAAGGGACGAGGGAACCGTGCGGCAGAGTTTCCGTTAACATTGTTTTTCTTCTGACAGCCCAGCAGCAGGAGAGGTGGGGAGAGGGAGGCGGGGCTATTTCATCGTTATCAGAATATGATCGTATAGATCGCTGCTAGATGAGGGCAGTGGGGGCTCTTCTTGGAGTCTGGCTTTTTTTATAAAAACCAAAGATCATCAGTGAACTTTGAGCCATCATTTATTTTGCAGGCAGCTCTCTGCCTCTCTCACGTTATTATGGCGCGCGCCGGAACCAACAATCAGTTTTTACCGTTATGAGTTCGGTTCAGAGGACAAAGCACATACAACATTAATTAAACTCGATATTTGTTCACTTGAATTTCACTTTGAATTCTTGGATATTCTCAATGGGTGAATAATCTTTTTTATTATTAATAATAAATGCGGCCCGCTTTACACCTGCTGTAGCGGAGGCCTGCTCCACCTGTCGTGCTCTACGGTGCCGAGGACGTTTTACCACGGGGATATCGCGGAGAGACCGGAGCGCCTCTACGCCTCGAGCTGGGCCTGCTTGGCCTATCCTGCTGTACTGAGGAGGTTCTGCACCGGGGATATCGCGAAGAGACCGGAGCGCCTCCACGTTTCAGGCCTGCTTGCGCGCCTAGCCGGATGCACGACGCTGAAGTTGGCTTCCGATTCAGAGCATCCGATTCGGCAGTTAAGGGGAAAGTTAAGGGACATTAATTTACAGCGCTGAGCGAGCAATCTCTTAAATCGCTGCATAGCCGATTTATTTGGATTGGATTATCCCAGAGTCTAACGATTCTTTATAACCCAGTTTGAGATTTGTGAAACCTTAATTCTATTTGTGAAAATACAAACAACGGAGATTTCAGTGCTTTTTTCGCATCTTCACCACATAGACCAGGTCCTGATCTAAAACCACTAGACCTACACTCATCAAATCTGGACTGGATTATCCCAGAGGGTCTAAACATTCTTTATAACACAGTTTCTGATTTGTGAAACCTTAATTCTATTTGTGAAAATACAAAAAGTGAGATTTCAGTGCTTTTTTCGCATCTTCACCACATTAGACCAGGTCCTGATCTAAAACCACTAGACCTACACTCATCAAATCTGGACTGGATTATCCCAGAGGGTCTAAACATTCTTTATAACACAGTTTTCTGATTTGTGAAACCTTAATTCTATTTGTGAAAATACAAAAGTGAGATTTCAGTGCTTTTTTCGCATCTTCACCACATTAGACCAGGTCCTGATCTGAAACCACTAGACCTACACTCATCAAATCGGGTAAGTATGGAAGTATTTACTTCTCAAATGTATTATAATTTTTTGTTGCAAATAAAAATTCAACAGATAAGTAGGTATACTTATATAAACTTAATGTATTTACAGTTGCAGGCAAAACATTTCAACAGGAAATTAAATATAGTCTATAACTAGCATTGTTCAAGTTTACTTTAAGCAACAAGCTTTGTTTTCCTAATTACAGTATGTCATCTTGAGTACTAGGATTGCTTGGAATGTGAAAGACATTCCAAGATTAGAAAATAACACTTTGGTAACAAATGATATGAGAAAGTTGGTTCATTGTAATCCTGTCTTCTCTCTCAGAAAATAATTGCTCTTGATATTTTGCTTTAGGACAAAGCAGCAGAAGCTGTTCAAAGTGGATGAAAGACTGAAGGTTAGCCTTTTTCTTTATCTCATGAACCTGAATTCCTTTAACAATCTCTTTCATTTTTTTGTTGTTGCTATGAAACGGTATTTAAGATACGAAAACTTTGTAGCTCAAGAATTATCACCTAAATGAGGAGCATACACTTATTTTTATTTATTTATTCATTTGTTTAACAGGGACAGTGCACATTAATTAACATTCCTGTAAATGTGCCAGACTTAGCCAAGAGGCTATTTTTCATCTGTTGTCCCTGGACAGATTTATAAGTGAACCTAAAACAAATTTCATTTAAACAAGTAAATACAATCAAATTAAAACATGCAACATACATTACTGGAATACTTAAATAAATAAAAAGACAGAACAATAAAACAAAACAAAAGAACATGTTGTGACGACCCCTCCCCCTTCTGCCTGTCTGTGCTCCCCTTGCCTGGCTGTCCTCTGGCAGGTACTGGGAGTGTCGTCCTGTTTGTGCCCGACCATCTAGAGGCGGAGCCTCAAGAAGGCATAAAGGCTTGCCCAGCTGGGAGGTTCACTTTCTGATCCTGATCCTGGCCTGCTGCAGCAACCTCAGCCTTCCACCTGTGTTTGTATTTTCACAAATAGAATTAAGGTTTCACAAATCTCAAACTGTGTTATAAAGAATCTTAGACTCTCTGGGATAATCCAGTCCAGATTTGATGAGTGTAGGTCTAGTGGTTTTAGATCAGGACCTGGTCTAATGTGGCGAAGATGCGAAAAAAGCACTGAAATCTCCGTTGTTTGTATTTTCACAAATAGAATAAAGGTTTCACAAATCTCAAACTGGGTTATAAAGAATCTTTAGACCCTCTGCGATAATCCAGTCCAAATAAAATCGGCTATGCAGCGATTTAAGAGGTTCAAACACGGAGGATTGTTCGCTCAGCGCTGTAAATGAAATGTCCCTTAACTTTCCCCTTAACTGCCGAATCGGATGCTCTGAATCGGAAGCCAACTTCAGCGTCGTGCCGGATGCTGTGCTGGTCTGGGGAAATGGCCCATATCGTGAGTCTGCTATGCCTGTTAGCTATTTTGGACAATGAGAAGTTCTCTCGTTATCCTGAGAAGTCGACTGATTTCAGGTCTGTTCTACCGCCCGCAGTGGACATCCCTGTAAGGTTCGGATGTGTTACACAAACAATTCCTGGTTGCCTTGTCACAGACATTCAGTTTGACAAATGTTTTTCTTTCTCACTTGCCTGCTATGATGGTTCTTCAGGACTGCTTCTTGAGCTCTAATCTCACTTCGCGGAGTTTACGGGTGACTTTAAAGCAGATGACAAGTATGTGTGTCGGTTAAGAGGAAAAGGTGCTTGGTTTTTTTGTTATTATTACTATCAGGGAATGTACAACTAAACCCTGGACCGCCCAGCAGCAGTAGTAGTCAGATAGCTACTCCTGCTGATTTTAATTCTAGATCTGGGTTGGGATTCATTCACTTAAATGTGCGCAGTCTGTTACCTAAGTTAGATTTTGTCCGCATTTGGGCGAGCTCGACTGATGCTGATGTCATTGTCTTATCAGAAACGTGGCTAGATAAATCTATTCTGGCCTCTGACATCTACTTAAATGGTTATAGTGTATATCGTACCGACCGCCCTAAAAAAGGTGGTGGCGTTGCCATTTATGTGAAAAATAAGTTTTGTGTAACCAAGATGGTTTTCCAAATCTATTAGTAAACAACTTGAATTTTAGCTTTAAATATCGAAGTAGCAAAGGGTCAACAGGTCATGGTGGTGGGCTGCTACAGACCCCCCTCAGCTGTCAAGGACTCTTTATCTTCTTATCTCAACTTGACTACAAGGGAAATAGTGCTGCTTGGAGATTTTAACTGGGACTGGTTAACTGCAGCGTCAGAGGATTTTAAAAACCTTTGTATCTCTTTGAATGTTACTCAGATTGTTGACAGTCCTACTCGCCCTAACATTAAGTCCCCAAATAAATCCTCCATAATTGATCTCATTTGAACTAATGCTCCCCATAAATACTCATCTGTGGGAGTATTGCAAATGATCTGAGTGACCACTGTGTTGTGTTGAGTCAGAGTGGTTTTAAAACCCACCTCGTCTCCGCGTGTTCGTTTTGTGAATGGGTCAGATTAACAGAAGAAGAATTCACAGCAACCATTGGTAAGGTTATAACAAATATGCTGATTTAATGGCAAAAGACACCAATAACACAACATCACGAAGTAATCCGGATTACTCCGGCTCTTGTTCCTCCCGCCGGGAGATCTAACTTACTTGTCTTGTCAGCCGGAGGAAAAGAGGACGAACTAAATACAAAGCAAGCTTATATACCAAAAACACGGGGGAGCTGTGTGGATGCTACCCCCATACAGGTCATCTATTGGCCCATATATAAACGATGGGCTTTCGTAGCGTATCAACGCGCGCCAGCCGAGATGATCCGGAAACAGTCTTTTAGTTTGAAGCAAAACAAACACATCTGGCTCGTATTCCTGCAGCTTCCACACACACACATTCTTCAGACTTCCCTCTTGGCTCCCCTCCCCCATAGTCTCCTGTTTTGCAAACCTGCACCCCACAATGCTTGGAGCAATTTTACTCCTCACATTTATGAAGAATAAAACAGAGAAATCAATATAAAACACAAACACAGGTATTGTCTGAGCAG
>JAPTMU010000723.1:0-24252 GCA_028583405.1 Pogonophryne albipinna
GATAAGCGGGGGAGTGCATCTGACGAAGAGATAGGTTGTTGTGCTCCCTCTCTCTGTTTCTTATTCTATATCTAATAGAACTGCTCGGGTCTTGATAGATTGAGTGGGGAAGTTCATGAGATCTTTCTAGAGGGTTATCAAGAATAACTTTTATCCAATGACCTTTTCCCTCTCTGTCTGTGTCTGTGTATTCTCTTGTTCCGATTAACCCAGCCAAATCTTTTTTCTTGTTTTGTATCTATATCTACGCCGGGATCCGGAGTCGAGGCTGATCCTCTTGCTGTAGTCCTGTGTCTTGGATCCTCTATCCTGAGTTCTGGATTAAGTCGTGGACGTTTCGGGTCGTGGCTGAACCTGTCTCTGCGGTCCTGCCTTGGGTCTCGCCATGCTGCTTCCCTGATGGCTTCCTCAGGATTGTAGCTGACATCCTCGTG
Source organism: Pogonophryne albipinna (assembly GCA_028583405.1). Lineage (NCBI taxonomy): Eukaryota > Metazoa > Chordata > Actinopteri > Perciformes > Artedidraconidae > Pogonophryne > Pogonophryne albipinna. Next base: position 435 of record JAPTMU010000723.1, read on the forward strand.
GATTCATCTTCTTATTACAGACACATGCATTTCCTAACATTCGGTCTATATGCTGTAAAATGTATTATCTCTTCGATTTACACACGGCATCTATTGCACGTCTGTCCGTCCTGGGAGAGGGATCCCTCCTCTGTTGCTCTCCTTGAGGTTTCTCCCATGTTCCCTTTAAACTGTGGGTTTTCTCTGGAAGTTTTTCCTTGTACGATGTGAGGGTCTAAGGACAGAGGGTCTGAGGACAGAGGGTCTAAGGACAGAGGGTCTAAGGACAGAGGGTGTCGTTTTTCTCATACTGATATTCTGAACAATCTGTGCTGTTGTATTTGCTGTAATGTGTCTCTACTGTAGGCTATTTTTATTATATGTACAGCACTTTGGCTCGACCAACAATCGTTTATAAATGTGCTATATAAATAAAACTTGATTTGATTTGATTTATTTTGGTAGTTACCAGAATACATGACACAATTAATCTTTGTAATATATTTATGTTCTCTGGTTTAAATAATCATACCAGTATTTAAACAATGTATGCTGGTCACCTGGAATCCTGGTAAGCTTCCAGCATGGTATATTTAATACTATTATTAAACTTAAACTGGTGATAGATGGATGCTGGTCACCAGCATATACCAGCATATACCAGCATAGTATGCTGGTGACCAGCATACCAGCGTCCAAAACACAACATATGCTGGACAACGATGCTGGTCAATGCTGGTCAACACTATGCTGGTCTATTCTGTTTTTTTTAGCAGGGTAAACAGTAACATTACAGGGTTTACGTGGGCGGGCCGCCAAAGTATATTTCGCGACCCATTTAGGTTTACATAATAAGGTTAGTGAGAAATAAGTAAAGTACAATAAGGTATTTTCAGTAAGCATAGTACTATTTACAGTGTAGTAATTCTCTGTCTGACAGTCTCAATGATAAGTCCCCTGATGCATATTTCCCAATTCATGTATATTTCAATGACAGCCAACAAACTGAATAGTACTTATTATTATCCTGTGTAGTGAAATAATGTGTAACACATTATATCAAACATCACATTGTGAAATATTAACAGACATATGGCATATTATTATGGTCACCATAAATACTTTAAATTAGTAAATCTTACACCGCTCATAGCTGGGAGGGTGTCCGTCCATACAACAGCTGAAAGGTTCCTCAATGGCTTTCTAAGATGGTTCTCAGTTCTTGCAGTGTTGACACAATGAAAAGTGGAGTTCTTAAAACTATGGAAAGTTTTTTCATTTAAAAAATGTCTCACGCCTCAGATCCGTCTCCATGACAACTTACAGTTGAAAGATCTGGAAACCAGCGGATCAACAGCCCTTCAGGTTGTTTTTACAAACATTATTTATTTGGTGAAGTATCTCATGTGAATAAAATAAATGCAAATGTTATTGACCTATAGAAAATGAAGTCACTGCCAGTCATATATATTTTTAAATTAGGATTTCCTTCACTGGGCTGAGTCGCCATCTCTGAAATCTGTGGCTGATCCGGGCTGGGGAATTTAATATCGAGTGGGGGCAGAGTTACAATCAGATGAACAGGCATGATATATTGAAAACAAGACAAAATCTAACCAAATACAGATTGAAACAGTGATGAGTGAGGAGATATGAGCATATGGGTGTCTGAGCAGGACAAAGGAAGACCTAAGACCTTCATTCCAGCAGAAGAAACGGATAGGGGATATTGATTTATCTGCGTCTTTCACCTGCAATCAGATACTGTACAAATTGCCTTTTGTCGATTTGTAATTATATAGGTGAATGATTTCCTAGCAGAGCCCTACAGGTGATAAAAAGGGCTTTTTTGCTGATGCTTGGGTTAGCCGTGCGGAGAGAAACCACAAGAGAGGCTTACATTTAAATAAATGAAGTGGGGGGGGGGTCTTTTTTCCCCAGAAGAATGAATCTCATCTAAATAACAAACACAGTGAACAGAACAGAGTTACACTTGCTGTGAACACATTTCCATCTGATTCAACTCGACCTTGAGCCTCTGACTTTATCCACAGCTGGAGTATGTTAAAGTACTTTTTGAAGTTGTTGTTTCCTTACCGAGATAGATAGGGACTGATGGGAACTTATTTATTCTGTTATTTGAATCTGTGTAATCAAAACTGCAGAGGATCTTGAGAAAAACAGCAGAACACACTGCATCACAAACTTTATTCAGTGTTGTTGTTGTAGCATCAGACGGAACCAGACTGATGCATTCTGGTCCTGAAGGGTACAAATCTGAAATCTGAACACCGGCCTGCTGTGGCACTCTGATCCTGGAATACACTTTCCCAACACGTATTTATTGATGAAAGAATGAGAATGAACAATAAGTTCTTACCTTTTTTTTTTCCCATTAGCTGCCACGTCTCCGGGAATTTTCAAATCGTCAATGCAATGCTCAAGTATTCCTATTTGTATGTTCAACTACTCAAATGCAGGCGGTACATGTATTCACTTTAGATGTGCATATAGATGTGTGTCTTTAGCCAGTGGTGTAATGTACTGAAGTACATTTACTCAAGTATTTTACTTAAAGGTTCCCATGTACGGAAGAGGATTAGGGCCACAAGAAAAAAACAGATCATTGCAGCATCCCATAAACCCCTCTGTTTCAGGTTTTTATATAGATCAGGGGTGCCCAACCTTTTTTGAACCGAGAGCTACTTTTAAAGTTGCCAGTCTGCCGAGATCTACCAGTCCAAATAGAGAGGCGTAGCCATTACTGACAGCCTACTACCAGGTAAATACACACTTCTACTTGTATTAAACTGACCTTTGTACGATTAATACTTCATAAAATACTGCTATCCTTTATCTTACCTCTTTCTAATCTACACACATACAAGTATTTAACTGAAGTTACACAACAGTGCTGTTGATACAGAGTTGGAGTTTATTCACACGTCACTACAGTGGGTAATGTTTTCAAGAAACATTGAACAGTGCTGCCACATATGACAGGAAAAAAAGAAAAGACTCTGAACCCTTTCTTTGCCATTATATAAAAATAGTGTTGCTACAAAAGTATAAATGAGGCTTACTAATAAGACAACTCAGATCTGAAGCTACACAGGAATCTGCTGCAACAGTGCAATAAAAAAGACAAAATTAATAGAATCAAACCCTTTTTTTGTTGCATTTTAGTAGATTATAAAAAGAAATGCCTTTAAAATAGGATGCAAGCAACACTAGTTTCTTAACCTGAATTGATAATAGACTATAATCAATTTAAATAGAACAGATCTTAATGTTTGCATTCTTATACCATTTTGTACAATAATTATAATGAATAAGTTCAAACAAACTAAAACTTACAGCTGATTAATAACGGTATCTAACTTGAGTTTTTATTATATCAAAAACCTGTTGAAATGCTTCTGTTATTTTTACTGTCCCCAAAAAGCGCGTCGGCAGCCTCCAGGAATGCTTCTTTCACAACTTCGCCGTCTTTGAAAGACTTCATGTGTTTCGCAAGAACGTGACTGACACGATAAGATGCTCTGGAGCAGCCTTGCTCTTGTTGTTGGGCCTGGTGAAAATGGACTGCTGTGCATTTAGCTGTCCTTTCAGGCTCCTCCCCTTTTGGGCAATTCCGTCTCGTAGCGTTTGTGCACTGTTTTGAAATGCCGCTCCTAAATTACCCTTCTTCGATAAAGCCACGCTCGCATTGCAGATGAGAGACAGATGAGAGACAGATGAGAGACAGATGGACTTTGAATTGGAATAGATACAAAAATAATCATCCTCCCACTCGGAGTGAACATTATATATTTTGGGCTTTTTTGCTTCTGCCGTAATTGCGGTCTTGTGTGTGAGCGGACTGTCACTCCTGTTGCCACGGAAAACGTCAGCGACACCAGCCACGCCCCGACACATGGGGTCACGCCGGCCAATCACAAAGCTTTGATGCTTTCAAGTGCATTATTCTGGCACAGGAAGATTATGTTATAGGACATTAACGATAAAACAGAATATTGTTGTTCTATTTTTAGACACATCTCGCGATCGACTGGGAATCTCCCTGCGATCGACCAGTCGATCGCGATCGACTGGTCGGGCATCCCTGATATAGATGGATCAGGACAAAAAGAGAGAGAATCTTTTTTCCTGAAACGAGTATTTTCATTTGTTGCTACTTTTTTGTAACTCCACTACAATTTGGCAGGAAATATTGTTCTTTTTACCAGTTTCTTGCTAATTTACAGATTATAATTATTCGCAAAACTAAAAATAAATAAACTATGATACATAATTATAGGTTAGGAAAGTCTGCAGCAGTTTATTAAATAACTAAAAGTATCTCCACCTTTAACAGCTATGATGAACACATACAAATAATCCAGTCATTTAATATACAATTCTGAAATCAAATCAAGTTTTATTTATATAGCACATTTATAAACGATTTCTGGTGGAGCCAAAGTGCTGTACATATAATAAAAATAGCCTACAGTAGAGACACTTTACAGCAAATACAACAGCACAGATTGTTCAGAATATCAGTATGAGAAAAACGACACCCTCTGTCCTTAGACCCTCACATCGTACAAGGAAAAACTTCCAGAGAAAACCCACAGTTTAAGGGGAACATGGGAGAAACCTCAGGGAGAGCAACAGAGGAGGGATCCCTCTCCCAGGACGGACAGACGTGCAATAGATGCCGTGTGTAAATCGAAGAGATAATACATTTTACAGCATATAGACCGAATGTTAGGAAATGCATGTGTCTGTAATAAGAAGATGAATCCACGAGGATGTCAGCTACAATCCTGAGGAAGCCATCAGGGAAGCAGCATGGCGAGACCCAAGGCAGGACCGCAGAGACAGGTTCAGCCACGACCCGAAGTCCACGACTTAATCCAGAACTCAGGATAGAGGATCCAGGACACAGGACTACAGCAAGAGGATCAGCCTCGACTCCGGATCCCGGCGTAGATATAGATACAAAACAAGAAAACAGATTTGGCTGTGTTAATCGGAACAAGAGAATACACAGACACAGACAGAGAGGGAAAAGGTCATTGGATAAAAGTTATTCTTGATAACCCTCTAGAAAGATCTCATGAACTTCCCCACTCAATCTATCAAGACCCAAGCAGAAATGGGACATTACGCACAATAACTACTTTAACTTTTGTAGTATTTCTATTGTAGTACTGTGAGAGCCTGCACTAGTGTTCTGTTCATCTTGTTCAGTGATGTGCTCATGTTCTTTGTGTACTGCATGCTAAGATATGCAGCGCTATCAAAGGAGGGAGAACACCGCCACTCGGTAAAAATACTCCCCCCTCTCTGAAGTGTGAACCTGCACAACACCGCACAGGAGTATGAACGTGCATGAGGACAAGCTTACAATCAATAGTTATACAGTATGTTGGCTGAGTGACAAACACACTGTGATTACCACGTGACTGTGCAGTTCCTCTCTGCGGAGCATTTTAACCTCTTTTAGCACATTGTGATTTCTTTACAACATGGTTCTGCTTTCAGTCTCTTATTGAACTTTGCAGGCTAAAATGGCAAACAGACAACCAGGGTTCATTCACTTTTTCACCAATGATTTTCAATGAGTTTTCCACAACATCTCCATGACCTGCTTTACCTAACTTTCCATGACCAAAACAAATTACTCTTTCTCAGTGGTACCACTGAAAATTGTTTATTTTAACATGGAACAGGAAAATAAGGTCTGCATATGAAACATGTTGTGCCTATCTAAAACAAATCAAGTAGTAGGCTTACTAGCTTCTACACGCTAAAGCAACTGTAGTCAGGGATGCAAACTCATCAGGTATGAAAAAGGTGACAAGGATCCGAGCCCCCCGACCCCACGGAATATCGGCTTTAAAAAGGAAGACCAGAGGATTTTAGTAGTCAGAACAACTAAAGCAGCAGGTAATAATAACAGAAACGCCAAAGAGTTACATCTAATAGAAATATATAAAAGCATTTATTTCAATTATGTAGCAGTCAGTTTATAATTTTGGCAGCACTGTTGAGCATTTTTAAAATGTATCTTCATGCCTCTGTGCAAGGCTTAGTCTTTCTATCTGTATAGCCACTGGTGTAAAGTAACTAAGTTCATACTGTAAACTCAAATACTATACTTGGGTACAATTTTGAGATACTTGTACTTTACTTAAAGGTGGGGTATGTAATTTATCTCAGAAACACTTTTTGTTATATTCCATGGAATGCTCTTAACATCCCGATAGCAATGAATACATTAAATGCTTTGACAATAAATCCATAAAAAAATGTCCTCTGTGGAAGCCGTAGTAGGCCTACTGTAAAAAGCACGACCAATCATCTGAGCCGGCCCGGCTAAAATAACTGGATGGCCTTCCATCTGTGCACAAACTTATCTCGTGCCCTCATTGGTCATGTGTGTGTTCGTGTGTTGGAGGAGGGGCTCTGTAAGGAAGTGGCAGATTTTTTCCGGTTGTGTATTTTTCAAATTCGCACCTTAAGTATTTCAATGTTTTGCTACTTTGTACTTCTTCTCCTCTACAGTTCAGAGCTACATGGTATTTAATACCTTTAGTTACTTTACAGATGTGGATGAATGATGTGAAATCTAATCAAGTGTTAAATCAGACTTTAGTTCCACCTGGAGTAAATCCACAAGCTACCCTGCAGTCTACAAAGTCATTCAAACTAGCTGCACCTTTACCAGCTTTGAGAACACTTTAATGATCAATCATTATACAACATATCATATATATTATTCTGAAATGGACCAATCTGTACAATGACTACTTTTACTGTCGCTACTTTCACTATATTTTCATGCTGATACTTTTGTACTTTTACTTGTAACAGAGTATTCCTACACACTGGTACTTCTACTTCAACTCAAGTACAAGGTCTGTGTACTTCTACTTTTACTCTAGCACAATATCTATACTTATACGAGCTCTGTTTATAGCCTATTAGAAAACGAAGGCTAAAGCTAACGTGAGCAGATAGTGACAATGTATGCTAGTTAGCTAACTCAACGATTCCTTAAATAATATTGCGACGGAAAAACTTTTCAGTGCACATCACGCTCTGCCGCGCCGACAGGGAGCTCTGCTGTTCACCAGTGGTCCAGTCTGTGCCACAGTGACTCCGCACAGTTACGAACGCACCGTAGGTAATGTATCTGCTGAACCTGTTACCCCTATATTCCACCGGGTCCGTCTGCACCGCGCTGCGCCGCGGTTTTGGTCCGACCTCCTCTAGCGCCATAACCCACCGGACGCGTGCCAGAAGCGGTTCAGAAGCGTAGCGTCGTGCGTGCAGGCTCGCAGATTTGTTATTGATTCGGGCATCCTGGACATTTGTACTTCTACAAGAAAGTAAGTAGGCTACGTAGTTAAATGTTTTATTTTTGTGTCTGTTTAAATGGTGTTTATTGTTGTTATAAATGTCCTATTTTGTTGTGTTGTAGTCTACAGACACAGTTCATAATAATTGTAATAGTTATAAGCATTGGTTACATCATATAAAATAGTGTGTTTTTCCACTTCCATGATGAAAACCTCGTCGTCCATTGTGCGTATCGTAGTGGAGGTGTTGTGATGAAGGAGGGGGGTCTGCTAAATTAGTATATGTGGGGGATGGGCCTGGCCCGGATGCTCACCTTTCCACTTCCTGCGAGGGGGGGCTGCCTGCCTGACCTTACATTACGACTGCGCCGCGGCAAAAATAGGATTCATCCTAATTTTAGAGAAGCGCTGCGCCGAGCTGCTTCTGGGACGCGTCTGAGCCGTAACGCGGCGCGTGTGGTGGAATAACACCCATTGACTAGAGTGGCCGCGATCCTTACGACCGCCGCGGCGCAGCCGTAACGCGGCACAGACGGACCCGGTGGAAACTGGGGGTTAGACCTTCATCCCTGAGCAGCAGAGATCAGCCGACAGACAGGAAGACTCAAGCACACAGCTCGCGCTTCATATATTAAAAAATAACACCATGCCATGATAGCACATAACAGCTTGAGACCGCAGATTATTTAGACGATTAGATAAAATGTAAATTATATTTGACGCAACTTTAGTTACATTTCCATGACTTTTCCAAAACTTTGGGAAAAATATTGTTTTCCATAACTTTTCCAGGGCCTGGAATTTGCATTTTGAATTTCCATGACTTTTCCAGGTTTTTAATGACCGTACGAAACCTGGACAACTTAGTGACTAGCTAGTTCTTCATGTGGGGGCTTAAAATGATGCACCAGCCAATCGGGTGGGAGAGCAGGTCATTACATTCGGAAGTGAGGGACCGCTGGCAAGTTGCTGCCGCGCCTCCTCCGTTGTCTGTCGATTGTTTCGTGTTGTTTCATCTCGATCTGTTGAATGTTGTCTTGTGCAACTGGAATCCAAATCCGTCTGCTACAAACCCGTCTGTTCCATCTAAGATTGTGACGATTAATTTAGCCGTTTAACAGTCTGTACACGCGCTAGTGCTACTGTGCTGTCACTCGGTAGCTTGAAGCTAGCCGCGCCGGTACACGACTCACCGTGCTGGACTACTTGGTCTGTGCTCTCTTTCACCGGATAGCCTGATCTGGTGCGCCCTGCAAAGCACACCTGTTTGGATCTGTCCGCTGCCATTCTACCAGCTCTCCTGGGTGCAAATCTCCGCCTGTGGATTGCTGCCAACACGAAGGCCGCCCCACACAGGTTAGCCACTACCGGCTAACCTGTCACTCGTCCGGTTTCTCCGCCTCGAGAGAAAACCTGCGGCTACAACCAATACAAATACTCGTCCGCCTCAGCAGTGCAGGTTTGTCGCTTCACTTCAACCATTTGGATCATCAAACCGCTGGATTACATTGTTTTTGTTTTTAACTCTCATCATGTGGATTTTTAAACTGCTCATATGGAGCGCTCTGTGTCTCACGGTAAAGAGCACGTCTCTACCGCTGCGTTACTCTGCAACGGAGCTGCACTGAATTTTCATCACTACTGACATCTGTATGTGCAATGTCCCCTACTGTTATCCTCTTAGGCGATTTTAACATCCACATTTACGACCCATCCAATGTTTTTGCAAATGATTTCATCTCACTCCTGGACTGCGTCGATATCACAAAACATGTCAACCTCCCAACACATAACAAAGGTCACATACTAGACTTACTCTGCTGCACTGGCATCACTCCCATTAACCTTGCTGTCATTGAATTCCCCATTTCTGACCATAAAGCTGTAATTTTTGATATCCATGCCCCCCCTTTCCAAAGCCAAAGAACAATGGTCCATCACCTTCAGAAACATTAAACACCTGCCCTGGCTCCCCTGAAAAAAAATCCACCACTGCCCTGCCCCCCACCTCCCTCACCACCTGCCTTGAGGACATCAGGAGCTGGATGAGCAGGGACTTACTGAAACTTAGCAGTAGCAAAACTGAGGCCCTGCTCATCGACTCCAAATTGCCCCCATCTACATCACTGACCTCCTTCAGGAGTACACCCAGTATCGAAATGGGGAGGAGCCAGGGGGAGCTCCCCTGAAGGCCGACTTTGAGATAAGTAGGGGGAGCCGCATATTTGTGTCACACAGATTAGAAATGTTGAGTTTCTGTCAATAAAAGTTCTTGAAATAAATAATAGTCATTGTTCATTACAGTTTCTGAATATTTGTTTTATATTTGTGAATATTTCTGGGTGTTGCCATCTGTACGTGGCGGCGCTGCATTCTTTACGCTACTTACGTTGCTATGGTTACGGTGGAGATGCCGGCGCATTATTTGAAATGTTCATATTGATATTTTTGTAACTCTGGATTTGTAATAAAAAATATGGCAAAACGAAAACAGCCAAGCCTCGCAGCTTTTGGATTCACAAGCAAAGAAGCGAAGGAGTCTAAAAATGACAACGTGAACGGAACAACTTTTAGTTGGCCGGCTGTAAGCGGCGTTAGGGTCGAGTTTGACAGCTCCACACCGAGGGAGAGGCCTGCCGATGCGGAGCCTGAAGAGACTTCAACAACATAGCCTATAGTATATATACAAAGTAGGCTATATTGATCTCCCTGCCGCTCGCAGAAAAATCCACCGGAGTGCACCTTTCACAAGAATGGATTCAGGGAAAAGTCAGCAGTGATCAACAGAATAACCTGCGGAAAAAGATTTATATAAGCACCATAAGGGCCAGGCAAACGAAAAAGCGATCGAGATTTCGGAGATGAGAAAAAAAGATGTCCTACCAAACAAGGTATTGGCAATCAATGTTGATCTAATGCAGGAAACATATACAGTGGGGCAAAAAAGTATTTAGTCAGCCACCAATTGTGCAAGTTCTCCCACTTAAAAAGATGAGAGAGGCCTGTAATTTTCATCCTACACTTCAACTATGAGAGACAGAATGGGGGGAAAGAATCCAGGAAATCACATTGTAGGATTTTTAATGAATTAATTGGTAAATTCCTCGGTAAAATAAGTATTTGGTCACCTACAAACAAACAAGATTTCTGGCTCTCACAGACCTGTAACTTCTTCTTTAAGAGCCTCCTCTGTCCTCCACTTGTTAACTGTATTAATGGCACCTGTTTGAACTCGTTATCAGTATAAAAGACACCTGTCCACAACCTCAAACAGTCACACTCCAAACTCCACTATGGCCAAGACCAAAGAGCTGTCAAAGGACACCAGAAACAAAATTGTAGACCTACACCAGGCTGGGAAGACTGAATCTGCAATAGGTAAGCAGCTTGGTGTGAAGAAATCAACTGTGGGAGCAATTATTAGAAAATGGAAGACATTCAAGACCACTAATAATCTCCCTCGATCTGGGGCTCCACGCAAGATCTCACCCCGTGGGGTCAAAATGATCACAAGAACGGTGAGCAAAAATCCCAGAACCACACGGGGGGACCTAGTCAATGACCTGCAGAGAGCTGGGACCAAAGTAAACAAGGCTACCATCAGTAACACACTACGCCGCCAGGGACTCAAATCCTGCAGTGCCAGACGTGTCCCCCTGCTTAAGCCAGTACATGTCCAGGCCTGTCTGAAGTTTGCTAGAGAGCATTTAGATGATCCAGAAGAGGATTGGGAGAATGTCATATGGTCAGATGAAACCAAAATAGAACTTTTTGGTAAAAACTCAACTAGACGTGTTTGAAGGAGAAAGAATGCTGAGTTGCATCCAAAGAACACCATACCTACTGTGAAACATGGGGGTGGAAACATCATGCTTTGGGGCTGTTTTTCTGCAAAGGGACCAGGACGACTGAATGGGGCCATGTATCGTGAGATTTTGAGTGACAACCTCCTTCCATCAGCAAGGGCATTGAAGATGAAACGTGGCTGGGTCTTACAGTATGACAATGATCCCAAACACACCGCCCGGGCAACGAAGGAGTGGCTTCGTAAGAAGCATTTCAAGGTCCTGGAGTGGCCTAGCCAGTCTCCAGATCTCAACCCCATAGAAAATCTTTGGAGGGAGTTGAAAGTCCGTGTTGCCCAACGACAGCCCCAAAACATCACTGCTCTAGAGGAGATCTGCATGGAGGAATGGGCCAAAATACCAGCAACAGTGTATGAAAACCTTGTGAAGACTTACAGAAAACGTTTGACCTCTGTCATTGCCAACAAAGGGTATGTAACAAAGTATTGAGATGAACTTTTGTTATTGACCAAATACTTATTTTCCACCATAATTTGCAAATAAATTAATTAAAAATCAGACAATGTGATTTTCTGGAATTTTTTTTTCTCATTTTGTCTCATAGTTGAGGCAGGACTAAATTCAGCCCTGGAAACTGACCCAGTCCGGCCACATGAAATGTCAAATGTTAGAAATCCGCTGTTTATTATTTAAAGTTTTACGTCTGATTCGCTCCTTTTTTCCTCTCTGTACACAGCTCCAGTTTGGGCATTGGCCTGTCATCAGATTTCATTTTTAGTTGCTGCTGTAGCGGAAGTTTAGTAACATTATTTTTGATGAAATACTCCAAATCTCCACCCTCCATAATTGCACTTGCTTCAGTTGCTTGCTACTTTTTAAGGGCAGTGATGACAGTTACAGTACGAACTGAAGTTGATGCAATTTGATTGGATTGTGAGGCATGACGTGAGCCTCATCTGATTGGTCAATTCCCTCAATTTTTTTTCACCAAGGGAAGCCAATTTCGGCTAGCTCTCCTCTCGCAACAGAGAGTGCAATCTACTGTTTCACCCATAACATCTAGAGGGGCGCTGTTTCACTCTTTGTAAAATACTCAGAGAATGGGGGAGAGACGGGCCGGCAGAATAATTACCGAAACTAAACGAAGTGTTTTTATTTATTTATTAAAATTATAACTACAATCCAAAAAAACAGGGGAAGCCTGGCTTCCCTTGGCCTCCAGGAGAAAACGCCACTGAGTTCAAGGGATAATTCTCACCCACCTCTTGCTCTTGCCCTGCACTTGTATGTGCCCAGTTGAGCTGGTTCTTCCACCAGCTCAACTCTGTCCCTCATCATGAACGCAGGAGGCTGGCTGTATATCTGAACTCGGGCCCTCATCATTCTCTTCATCATCTTGCACTTGTTCTAAGCTGCTGCTGATAGTGCTTGTCGCTGCCAAAAAGGTCTGTCAATTTGCGACATTTATATGCTTCACCTTTGAGTGACGTCACCTTTTTTTCTCTTGCCTTCTCGGCCCCACCTTTTTGTTTTTGTTTTCTTTGATTTTTATCCATGTTTTTTTTTCTGTCTGCCGTGGCGTCTAATCCATAGACTGTATATATAAATCTAATCTAATCCCTTCTCTTCCTGTGGCCGGTCTTTTTTCTTCTTTGTGTGTTATTAATTTACAAATAAGAACCACACAACTGCATTAGCGGCCGCTGTCGCCCTCTGTCGGCCGTCAGTGCAACTTAACTTATGACGTTAAACAATTTTTTTTAAAGGGCCGGCCGGTCGTCAACGGCCCTTGACGACCGGCCGTTCTGTGGTTCTCCAGATTTTACAGATGGCCAGTCCGCCCCTGAGTTGAGGTATACCTAGGATGAAAATTACAGGCCTCTCTCATCTTTAAGTGGGAGAACTTGCACAATTGGTGGCTGACTGAATACTTTTTTGCCCCACTGTACATCTTTCAGGTCTGCCTATATGATTGCCAAAAATAAATAAATAGGGCTCCCCCGAAAGCAAATGGGTAATTCGAACACTGAGTACACTCTCCTCCCGCACCCTCCGCTCTTCGTCCGTAGGACTTCTCACCGTCCCAAGCTCTCGCCTCAAAACCATGGGTGCTCGAGCTTTCAGCTGCTCGGCTCCCAGACTCTGGAACTCCCTGCCACTACACATCCGACAGTCTGATTCCATAATAACATTCAAAACCCAACTCAAAACCCACCTGTTCAAACTGGCATTTTCTTTATAAACTGTACCCTGTGTCCTTTTGTGTCCTTCTGTAGTCTATTTACTGTTGTTTGTCTTGTCTTACCCCGGCTGATATTTCACTAAATCCACTGTTTTAATTGTTCCCTATATTGCCCCTATGCCCTGTAAGGTGTCCTTGGGTGCTATGTGAGGCGCCCCCCCAAAAAAATGTATTATTATTAGTGAAAGAAATAGAGCAATAAGGGTTTAAAAACCTTTCAAGAAAAAACAAAAGTGTGCTCAAAGTGCAGGAATAAACCAGCAGGTAACCAGAAACACAAAGGGATCTGTAAGAATTCCAAGTTTACTTTGGTGTGATATATTGCCACCTGTAAAAGTCCAGATAGATCCTTTTACTTTGAGAAACAGTCACCAGTCAGGCACCAACTTTGTTATTTAGGGAAAAAGCAGAGCTAATAATGGAGGTGACACATTGTGCTGTGATTTCTCATGTTCATTTCTCACATTGTTCAGTGCATACTGGCATACTTTCCCCCCTCCTTAAATATAAATATGAATGGGAATGAAGGCTCTCCTCAGACCCACACCACAGGTCTGACAGAAACATGTGCATATTTTAAGAAGCAGTCAGGATTTCCAGATTGGCAACTGTGTGTGTGTGTGTGTGTGTGTGTGTGTGTGTGTGTGTGTGTGTGTGTGTGTGTGTCCGGTGTGTGTGTGTGTGTGTGTGTGGTGTGTGTGTTAGGTGTGTGTGTGTGTGTTGTGTGTTGTGTGTGTGTGTGGTGTGTGTGTGTGTGTGTGTGTGTGTGTGTGTGTGTGTGTGTGTGTGTGTGTGTGATATATTGCAGCCTAAATAAAAACACAGTGGGGGTTTTCAAGTCGAGACACTTTACATGCAAATTACTAAGCACTTTAGGAGTACTTTGTATTGTAATGGAAGAAAATTGCAGAATTAAGAATTATATCTTTCAGCTGGACTGCTGGATGATTTTGTGATTTTGCTGCATGAGTTCCATGCTTCGATTTCATTTTCCGAGGTGAAATGAGTCTGGTGATAGGACGGCCAAAAGGAATGGTGATTCTGCTGTGTCACATTTACCCATCGCAGCGACACATCTCCAGATATTAAAAGATTATACCGGGCAGAGGTTACAAACACTGTGACAAGTAACTGAGACATGAACAACAATCTGAGCGGGATATATTCCATATTAGTTTCCCGGCACGTCCCTCTTATCTCATTCCTGTTGAAGAGCGTTTCTGAGCGTCAGTCAGAGTTCAGCAGCTTTATTTTGGAGGCTGTGTGTTTGGTTTAGCAGCTCAGACCGACAGGATGTGGTCTCATCTCTGCAGTATTTTATACTTCATCTAGCTGAGAATATTGCAATTTCCAACAAATGAACAGAGACCCTTTAAAAGGAGGAAATAGGGTTATATTGTTTCAGAGGATTGTTATGAAATCAGTTTCATCCGACACGTTTGTTGACTTTGAATAACACAAAGTCAGGGCCAGGCCGGTTTATAGATGTATATAAGCACATGCTAACTAACTGGGCGAGTTCTATAAATGTGATTTTTACTCGGAGTGTAATCTGTAGAGCTAGCAGCCAAGTGGCTAATTTATAGTTGCTACTACAGGAAGACACACTTCACTGTGGTGAGGGTCCAGCATGTTGTTAGCAATCAGGTGAAGGGGTGGTGATGTTTAGCAGTCTTGAATTATTATTTTAGAAATAAAAAGTAATTGGAATATATCCCATTATTAAGTATTTGTACATATAAATAAATATTATACCAATAAAAGGATAATGAAATAATACAAAAGTTGGAGTCACAGAGTGGTGACATTAATACAGGATGGGGAGTAGTATCGCTGATGGATTTTGTGTGTGTGTGTGTGTGTGTGTGTGTGTGTGTGTGTGTGTGTGTGTGTGTGTGTGTGTGTGTGTGTGTGTGTGTGTGTGTGTGTGTGTGTGTGTGTGTGTGTGTGTGTGTGTGTGTGTGTGTGTGTGTGTGTGTGTGTGTGAGTGTGAGTGTGTGAGAGTTGCTCTTCAGATCCACGCCTGAGTGGCTGCAGGATCTGACAGCCCGGCTTCCCAGGATTCCCACGTGGCCGACCTCCTTAGGACGGAGAGTATTGTTGCCATGTGAACCGCCCTGAGCAGGATGCACACCAGGAGCTGTTTCTTTACTTTAGTCCAGACCAGAGAAGTTTGCTTTGCCGTATCTCTGCTTTTCTTCTCATTTAGTTGAAACTGATCAATTAGTAGCCAAGAAGGGCTCGAGAACAACGTGACGCCAGCTCTTTATTGGACAGTTTTAGTGACAGATGGGCCGTATGTGAATTAAATAAATCTAAAATTACTTATCACATTTGCATAGTGTGTGATTTGAGCTTAAACATGAGGAGAGGCAAAGAAGTAGGACTTCTTTCAACTGATCAGATTTCTTTTTCAGAAATGGTATTCCTTTTTTTGGCCACTGCAGCAGCATGATACGCTGCCAAGATGAGAATCCTGACAGACAGCTGATTATCTCCTGAAGGGACAGAAAACTCTGACAAATCCACGTTTGCTTTGCTTATGGAAGCCTCAGGTACCTGCCGGTCTCATTTAGCTATTGCTTCTTTGTTTTATTTGTCCTCTCCTTAGCATGTCTTTGGTGGTTTCAATCAGTTTGATCACTTGTATTTATTTCAATGGTGTTCTCGTCAGTTCATTCTTGTATTTTCAGTTTGAAACCATAACACTCAGGAACCATATATACCAGCACATCACATTTTCCCATTTTAATACTGTTTTCTTATTTAACCCACTCAATTGAATTGCATCCCTCAAAGAACTCTTTAACCACTGCGGGTTGATGAATCTGAAGCAAATGAAAAAATGCTAATTCTGTCTTCTGTGCCAAACACTCAGCAGCATATAATCAGAGCAATGCATTTCAATCCATGTGTCCAATTACACTTGAATACATCCATTCCATAATTTGATAGTATTTAAAGTTTGATCTGTGTCCTTTGTTAAGTTATATTGTTTCTCAATGGAATTCATTTCCTATGGTAAGTTTTTTCCATGCAGTGGTTGCTAAAGTTTTAATTAAAGCTGTAATGATGGACCTTTTGGCCACTGGGGGGGCAGCAGAACAAGCGGTGTACTGTACATTGACATACAGTCATTGTGGTCAACAGCTGCCTGTTTAATCCTTGAATGGTTTCTTCTTTGGTTATTCCGTTTCAAAACCGAATAGGAAAAACCGGTGTTGTTTTTTTGTTTTAAAACCAAAATGGAAAAACAGAAAAACGACGTTGTTCTGTTTTTAAACCAAAACGGGAAAACAGATAAATCAACTTTTTGGTTTTGTTTGTATGGTTTACGCATAATCCAGTGAATGCTGGGAAAATGAGGAGAAGGTACATGCGCGTAATTTCAACGTGTACCAGTAGCCTAGTTAAACTTCCACCAGAAAACCGTTGAAAATGGCTTTCATGATGTTCCGAGGGATTCGGCGGCTCAGCCTTGTCTCAACACGAGAAAGTTACCGGTGCGCCAAGTAGGAAGTGGAGCACACAGGAGACAACCGTTTGATTGCAGACTGTTATGTTTATGTGGGGAAATGACAGTGCATACATTATTTGAGATATATTTCAAACTCGGACTTCATTTTAAGGACATTTCGGCCAGGGGTGTAGACCATAGACTGTATATATAAATGGACGTAGGGTCCGTGACGTCACCCATAGGATTCTGCACAGTTGCCGAGAAGCCCTTAGTAGGCGGAGTCGGCCACTAACGGCTCGACAGTGACGTCAGAGTTCAACTCCCGCCTGCTCCAGCCTGCTCCAAATAAGGGCAAAGAGGCGGAGCCGAGGCGGGACCTGCTGCCACCGAGCTGAAAGTTCCAGAGCTAGCTGAAGCTACCAAGCTAAGCTAACATGCTCCCCATCTGCACACTGCCGTGGTATTTTACGTTTTTAAGGTAAGCGGACATGAAACTATTCAGCAAAACTATAAATAATAATCTAAGTTATTGAGTTTTTAGCATAATACTTCAGAATCTTAAAATCCCTTAACGTTTGTATTCAATTGTGCTAAATTCAACACTGGAATCTACGGTGGCCCTGAAGTGCAAGACACCACAGCATTTCAGAAAACACATACAGCATTTCAGAAAACACCACAGCATTTCACAAAATGCCACAGCATTTCCAGCGACGTGCGGTCAGGGGAGGCAGGTGAGGCAGAGCCTCACTTGTCATTCTCCAATGTAACGGAAAAAAAGAATAATAATACAAATAATAATAAAATGTCTCCACTGATCTGTGTTGTAAATGTGATTTCTGTATGATTCCAATCGCTTTTTATAGTAAAAATCGGCTAATTTGCCGAGCTCCGCTACAACTACGGGGAGCGATGAGATTGAGAAGTGAGGCAGGGACGAGCTCTGCCTCACAGAAGCCCACAGTAACTTGCTGGAGCACGGGCACTAATTTAGCGCGGGCATTTATTTTGTGAGCGCGCTCAAGCCAGTTACTGTGTGGTGAGTGAGGCACAGATGAGCTCTGCCTCACCTCAGAATGCGTCACCCCACAGAAACTGTCTGGAAAGCGGGCCCTAAGCGCATGCCTGCACCATCTCACTGTATGTCACCAATGTAATGTTTGTAGATCCCTTTATTACATGTATCCTCGCCATCCATAGTCTCTAAATAACTTATTTCACGTATGATATTTAGGCTCGCTGGTCTCATCATACAACGGCAATGAAAAAAGCACCAGGGGAGGCAGCCACAACCTCTGCCGCACTGAAGGGGGCGCAAGTGAGCCCACAGGTTCTTGTTGCTACTGTTATTCTACGCAGACGAAAACAACAAGCTAGGCTTTTGAAACTAGAGGAAGATAAGGAGGACTTTTACAAAAAAGTAATAAAGATTGTTGTCCAGAAGGATAGCATGGACTTCATCTTCAAGTCAAGGTAAGACCACATTTGTAATGAAAATTGGATCTTACTAAGAGAGAACAATCCAATATTTAGATTGTGGGTAGGCTATCCTTTTGTTGAACGGTCTGTTTAAAATGAATCGAAGCATCAGACTAAAAAAGCTTTTGAAAATAACAGAATATTTCGATTAAAGGTGGGGTAGGTAAGTTTGAGAAACCGGCTCGAGATACACTTTTTGTTATATTCCATGGAATGCTCTTAACATCCCGATAGCAATGAATATCTTAAGTGCTTTGACAAAAAATACATAAAAACATTTCATCTGTGGAAGCCGTAGTACTGTAAAAAGCACGACCACTCATTTTAGCCGGCCCGGCTAAAATAACCTGCCTGTCAGCCTTCCATCTGTGCACAAACTTATCTCGTGCCCTCATTGGTCATGTGCGCGTTCGTGTGTGTTGGAGGAGGGGCTGTGTATTTTCAAATTCTAGCGCACTCGAGCTGGTTTCTCCAAAATTACCTACCCCGCCACCTTTAAGGTCAAAATATATAATATTTGTAAATCTGACTCTGAAAGAGTCAGTGCCTCACCAGCCATGAACCTCACCGCACGTCACTGAGCATTTCACAAAACACCACAGCATTTCAGAAAACACAACAGCATTTCAGAAAACACCACAGCATTTCAGAAAACACAACAGCATTTCAGAAAACACAACAGCATTTCAGAAAACACAACAGCATTTCACATTGGACGGAAAGGGTATTCCTTTAGGGCAGCGTTTCTCAAAGTGTGGGGCTGTTACAGCCGGAGTCTCGCAACGGGTGTTTGCGGCGGCGGATGCGGTACCGGCGCTGTGAAAGTCCACCTATGCCAGAGCCAGCGGCCCACCGAAGGCAGCAGCCACACACACACACACACACACACACACACACACACACACTCGTTGAAGTCGGGAAGAAAAGCAATGTGGAGCGGCACCTCACCACTTCATAATAAAGGAGTTTAACTGTGACACTTTTCGAAGTCCCGTTTGTGTCCCCCCACTTTACAAATATGTTTATCAATCAATCAATCAATCAATGTTTATTTATATAGCCCAATATCACAAATGTTACATTTGTCTCAGTGGACTTCACAGTTTGTACAGTTTATAATTATTTTTTAACGCAAGCCGTCATCGCCACGGAGGACCACACAGCTTCTGTGAGCGAGCGATCGAGACAGAGAGAGAAAGCGAGAGAGCACACCTTTATCTATTTAACATATTGTAAAAGATAAAGTAAGAAATCATTCCAATGTGTGCTATAGAGGCTTTGCATATGACGTCACGGGTGACGCGACGTCAGCCCAACGGCCATACTGGAGTACCAAAACAGACACCGTAATACTCATACCTGTTTTTTATATATATATAATGGTGAACTTCTGTGCTATTGTTGGCTGCGGCAACAGAGGTGATCGAAACAGGGGGCCGAAGTCCTTTTACAGGCTGCCGGCGGTTATAACACATCAGGGTGAAGCAACACATGCACTTTCAAAGCGTCGACGGGAAACATGGCTCAATAGGATCGGACGGAAGGATCTCAAACCATCCAACCACAACTATACTCGCGTTTGTGGGGATCATTTCACGTCAGGTAAGTGTCAGGTTTTATATACAAACATTCAAAATCAACATACAACCCACGTACTAAGAAATGTATCTTAACAAGGAAATAGGAATCCTGGAGTCTGTGTCATCGATCGACATATCAGATTGTGGAGTATCTACAAAGTAAAGTCATCCCTTGGCTCAGGTCATCTTCCCACCAGTCTGTCAATCCCCTGCAGTGCTTCGTCTAACTGTAAATTAAAGAAATTCCTCCCCCTACTGGCCATTTGATTATATGTAAACAGTAAAGGCTGTACAGTCCCTGGCACCTTTTCAGAGGCTTTTGGTTTCCTCAATTATTTGTCATGTTCTAATGTCTTGACACCAGCATTTTAAATATATCTAAAGTCTGTCTTCACCTGTCAAAAGAGGTCACATTTGTATTAATTAACAGTTCACCCAGGATATAACTGACCTACAATCTGATTTATTTGCAGGTAAACCAGTGGCACTTTGTGACAAAAATCATCCTGACTGGGCACCGTCTGTCAAATTGGGCCATGAGAAAATTACAGCACCTTCCCCTGCTACACATGCCAGGTATAAACGCGCCAGAAAAAGGTCATCCATCGCACTACTTGATCTCTACAGCATGGTATCTGATATACCATCTCCAGAAGAGCCCGCACCAGTCCTGGGAGCCACTGGGGAAGAAGAAGGACTGATTGAACCAGAGACTGGCACTGCAACTCAGACTGATTTGACTGGTGAAATGATTGACAAAATGTCATTTGAAATTAATAATGTAACAACAGAAAATGTTAACTTAAAAGAAAAGCTTGTAAAGTCCACAATTTCAGAGAGTACATTTAAGGGCGATGATGACCGTGTGCGGTTCTACATGGGACTTCCTACTTTTGTGCTGCGACCTGAATAATGTGTGTGATACTGTAATACCCGTTGATTGAGCCTTTACATTCTGTTACATCCCAATCAACCCATATCAGATTTAAAAATATGACATGTTTTTATTGTAATTATTATTACATTATTGTCAATGTTGTACTTGGTCAATTAAATGTCTTGATAATCAGAAAAGTGATTTGGGGTTTGGTTGTGTCGGGGAATGTTTGAAAAATTACCTAAGCTGTTTTCAGGCATGGAAGATTAATGTTTTTCTCTCAAGTTTTCTATTGTCAGATTGGACACATCCCAAATTGCTTGAATGTGGTTTCAGACCTGCACTGCGCACTGTAATAGTACTGGTAGAATATTCAAGCTTGGGTAAATACATTTTGAAAAAAACAATTGAAAGGGCAAAGTATTATATTTATTAAGGTTTCCAATTTACCCATTGAAAAAGGGTGAAAAACAAGTACATGCTCCTTTAACTGTAAGCTGCAGAGATCACCTCACATAACAGAGATAGATTAACATTCTGACCATACTACAGTTTTTTTCAATGTAAAACACATTTTTTGAAAGCAGGGCTTATTTTCTCAAAACACATTCACAAAACCATACACACAAAGTGCAAAACACCTCATATATACTGCATATATAATCAAATAAATATATACACTGTCATTCAGATTGATTAATACTTCTGTTTCTTTTGAGAGGGGGCATGCTGATGACATTTGTCACAATACTAGCTTCCTTTGGGGGCAACTGTTATACCAACACATTCAAAATGAAACCAGGTAGTTTCACAATTTGCGTTATCACATCCTATCATGGGAAGCTTTTCCTCTCCACGACAAAGGCACCACTTGGGTACCAGTGGTTGGGTATCGGTTGGCTGAGTCAGAGTGGCACATAGAGCAGGGTCTGGTATCAGGCAGAGAGGCCTTTTTGGTGCAGTAATGGAGACTGGTGTAGTTGCACTGGAAATTCTGGTGAAGAATTGCCCACTCAACTCGAGGAGAATGACCTTCTGAAAGAATTCATGAGCTTTGGGGTATACCTTCTCCCAAAAGTCAATATCTGGGGTTATGCGTTCAAGATGAATCTTTCCATTCACCCACAGAACAAAGTCAGCATATTCAACATCACATAGAAATAACTGGGTCTGCACTTGATAGAAATAGGCATGGGTCTTCTTCAGCCTGTCCTGTCCATCACGTGATTCCAGACATGTATGATCTGACGGTGCAGCAACACAGTAGGGGCATTTAATTTCCAAAACACTACACCACAGCACTTGCAGGACACAACACCATCTGGAGTAGCACCTAAATATGGAAATGTTGGCGATAACACAAGCCCAGAGTCCTGGCAAATGAAACCGTCATGTTGATTCATAATTGTAATGTAATCTTCACGTGCTGATTTCTCGTGATTACATCCCCATTCAGTAGCTGCAGTTTTAAATGTTGTGGCTTCTGGGTAACAAATAGCTTTAATCAAGCTAAGCGATGGTTTAGTTGCACTTGTTGAACATGCTGCCTTCATACGAGATGCTGTAATCTGCCTAGCTCTGTATCGATACCAGAGTTTGGATTTGGCCTGTGTTTTTGTGGCCTTCTCAATGACATCCGCCTCCGGCTTGGTGATAGCTACATTGATCCCTTGGCAATGTTCTGTAAGGGCTTTATGGTCCATTTCTAGGCAGTTCTCACTTTTTAAACTAGAAAGCGGCTTAGGAAATGTTGACAAAGTCACTTTTGGGACTAAATCGGCATTGTGTGGAGCTGAGATTGTCAATATTGCACACTTCCTTCCCGTAGATTTCAGTGATGCCAGGAAAGACTGTTGCTCAGCATCTGTCTCTTTTGGAATTTCCCTCGAGTGACGTAAAAGTGGTGTTGTTGTTGTTGTTAAATTAGCTGCATCACCAAGACTGTCAATTGCTTGGCTTAAACGATTCCTTCGGGTTTTAGCCGAAGTAAAGTCAATGTCAGCAACAGGGGAAGGTGTTACATCCTTCACTGATCCAGGTAGAAGCCAATACGCCTTTTCCTGGGTAACTGTCTTGGCATCACGTATCCGTACAGATGTTTCGATGTAGAAAAGGAGAGATGCAACATGGGTACATGTCGATCCCAAACCAGCCTTGCAGTTGCAGTTAGCTGTGATGACTGCACCATCCTTCTTCATCAGTACCCACGGACATGTTGGCGGCAGCCCAATACTCTGAGAATGCAATACCTGAAAAATAAAATACAAAAATATTATTGGATTGTTGACTATTTAGAACCACCAATATTTTGGTCCAACTTTACTTTCAAATACTGATTGTTTACACAACCAGTGGGTGGTCAGCTCTTGTCATATTCCTATGCTAGGTAGCCCATAACAGAAGCTGACAACCAAGAATAGGTTCACAACTTTTGTAATTTAAATATATTGGAATATATAATAAAGCTTTAGTTATAAAGCCCTTTTCATAAAGCACGTGTAGCTCAAAGTGCTTTACAAAATGGCACACATCACAAGTTAAAAATAAACCACAAGAAATCCCCTCAGATCAGATGTTAAGACCTTTACAGGTACATGCAGCATAGCAACAACATATAACAGGTTAAGAGACACGAGGAGGTAAAAGGTATGATAATACAAATAAATAAGACACAAGACTACGTTTATTGATGCAACAATATCCCTATAAAATAAAGTAAACATATAGATATAGGTACAACAAAAATAAAAGCTGGTGTTTAAAAATGTCCACTGAGTTGGCCTCTGATATGTCTTGGTAGCGTAGTGGATACAAGCAGCCTCACCCATTTTATTTTGGGGGACTTTAGGGATATTTAAAAAGCCAGCTGAAGAGGACCTCACGAAATATTGACTCACTTTTCCAGCTATTACAGCCGCATCTCCTTGATATGCAACGCAAACGTCGCGGATCCACCCGGATGTGAACTGGTTATGTGCCTCGAGTCCTTTGTACGCCTTCATTTCCTCCATGGTGTACAATGGAATAGGCGAAAAAACCAGGT
>JAPTMU010000724.1:0-24238 GCA_028583405.1 Pogonophryne albipinna
CAGGTATTTGAGTTCAACATGTAAGAAGTAGAAAGTACAGGTATTTGAGTTCAAAGTGTAAGAAGTAGAAAGTACAGGTATTTGAGTGCAAAGTGTAAGAAGTAGAAAGTACAGGTATTTGTGTAATACATGTAAGAAGTAGAAAGTACAGGTATTTGAGTTCACATGTAAGAAGTAGAAAGTACAGGTATTTGGGTTCAACATGTAAGAAGTAGAAAGTACAGGTATTTGAGTTCAAAGTGTAAGAAGTAGAAAGTACAGGTATTTGGGTTCAACATGTAAGAAGTAGAAAGTACAGGTATTGTGTTCAACATGTGAGAAGTAGAAAGTACAGGTATTTGGTTTCAACATGTAAGAAGTAGAAAGTACAGTATTTGGGTTCAACATGTAAGAAGTAGAAAGTACAGGTATTTGTGTTCAACATGTAAGAAGTAGAAAGTACAGGTATTGTGTTCAACATGTAAGAAGTAGAAAGTACAGGTATTTGGGTTCAACATGTACGAAGTAGAAAGTACAGGTATTTGGGTTCAACATGTAAGAAGTAGAAAGTACAGGTATTTGTATTCAACATGTGAGAAGTAGAAAGTACAGGTATTTGAGTTCAACATGTAAGAAGTAGAAAGTACAGGTATTTGTGTTCAACATGTAAGAAGTAGAAAGTACAGGTATTTGAGTTCAACATTTAAGAAGTAGAAAGTACAGGTATTTGAGTTCAACATGTAAGAAGTAGAAAGTACAGGTATTTGTGTTCAACATGTAAGAAGTAGAAAGTACAGGTATTTGGGTTCAACATGTAAGAAGTAGAAAGTACAGGTATTTGGGTTCAACATGTAAGAAGTAGAAAGTACAGGTATTTGAGTTCAACATGTAAGAAGTAGAAAGTACAGGTATTTGTGTTCAACATGTGAGAAGTATAAAGTACAGGTATTTGGGTTCAACATGTAAGAAGTAGAAAGTACAGGTATTTGTGTTCAACATGTAAGAAGTAGAAAGTACAGGTATTTGAGTTCAAAGTGTAAGAAGTAGAAAGTACAGGTATTTGAGTGCAAAGTGTAAGAAGTAGAAAGTACAGGTATTTGTGTAATACATGTAAGAAGTAGAAAGTACAGGTATTTGAGTTCAACATGTAAGAAGTAGAAAGTACAGGTATTTGGGTTCAACATGTAAGAAGTAGAAAGTACAGGTATTTGAGTTCAAAGTGTAAGAAGTAGAAAGTACAGGTATTTGTGTTCAACATGTGAGAAGTAGAAAGTACAGGTATTTGGGTTCAACATGTAAGAAGTAGAAAGTACAGGTATTTGGGTTCAACATGTAAGAAGTAGAAAGTACAGGTATTTGTGTTCAACATGTAAGAAGTAGAAAGTACAGGTATTTGTGTTCAACATGTAAGAAGTAGAAAGTACAGGTATTTGTGTTCAACATGTACGAAGTAGAAAGTACAGGTATTTGGGTTCAACATGTAAGAAGTAGAAAGTACAGGTATTTGTATTCAACATGTGAGAAGTAGAAAGTACAGGTATTTGAGTTCAACATGTAAGAAGTAGAAAGTACAGGTATTTGTGTTCAACATGTAAGAAGTAGAAAGTACAGGTATTTGTGTTCAACATGTAAGAAGTAGAAAGTACAGGTATTTGAGTTCAACATTTAAGAAGTAGAAAGTACAGGTATTTGAGTTCAACATGTAAGAAGTAGAAAGTACAGGTATTTGTGTTCAACATGTGAGAAGTAGAAAGTACAGGTATTTGTGTTCAACATGTGAGAAGTATAAAGTACAGGTATTTGTGTTCAACATGTAAGAAGTAGAAGGTACAGGTATTTGAGTTCAACATGTAAGAAGTAGAAAGTACAGGTATTTGTGTTCAACATGTAAGAAGTAGAAGGTACAGGTATTTGAGTTCAACATGTAAGAAGTAGAAAGTACAGGTATTTGTGTTCAACATGTAAGAAGTAGAAGGTACAGGTATTTGTGTTCAACATGTAAGAAGTAGAAAGTACAGGTATTTGTGTTCAACATGTGAGAAGTATAAAGTACAGGTATTTGGGTTCAACATGTAAGAAGTAGAAAGTACAGGTATTTGGGTTCAACATGTAAGAAGTAGAAAGTACAGGTATTTGTGTTCAACATGTGAGAAGTATAAAGTACAGGTATTTGTGTTCAACATGTAAGAAGTAGAAGGTACAGGTATTTGAGTTCAACATGTAAGAAGTAGAAAGTACAGGTATTTGTGTTCAACATGTAAGAAGTAGAAGGTACAGGTATTTGAGTTCAACATGTAAGAAGTAGAAAGTACAGGTATTTGTGTTCAACATGTAAGAAGTAGAAGGTACAGGTATTTGTGTTCAACATGTAAGAAGTAGAAAGTACAGGTATTTGTGTTCAACATGTGAGAAGTATAAAGTACAGGTATTTGGGTTCAACATGTAAGAAGTAGAAAGTACAGGTATTTGAGTTCAACATGTAAGAAGTAGAAAGTACAGGTATTTGAGTTCAACATGTGAGAAGTAGAAAGTACAGGTATTTGGGTTCAACATGTAAGAAGTAGAAAGTACAGGTATTTGAGTTCAACATGTAAGAAGTAGAAAGTACAGGTATTTGTGTTCAACATGTAAGAAGTAGAAAGTACAGGTATTTGTGTTCAACATGTGAGAAGTATAAAGTACAGGTATTTGGGTTCAACATGTAAGAAGTAGAAAGTACAGGTATTTGTGTTCAACATGTGAGAAGTAGAAAGTACAGGTATTTGTGTTCAACATGTAAGAAGTAGAAAGTACAGGTATTTAAGTTCAACATGTAAGAAGTAGAAAGTACAGGTATTTGGGTTCAACATGTGAGAAGTAGAAAGTACAGGTATTTGAGTTCAACATGTAAGAAGTAGAAAGTACAGGTATTTGTGTTCAACATGTAAGAAGTAGAAGGTACAGGTATTTGTGTTCAACATGTAAGAAGTAGAAAGTACAGGTATTTGGGTTCAACATGTAAGAAGTAGAAAGTACAGGTATTTGTGTTCAACATGTAAGAAGTAGAAGGTACAGGTATTTGTGTTCAACATGTAAGAAGTAGAAAGTACAGGTATTTGGGTTCAACATGTAAGAAGTAGAAAGTACAGGTATTTGTGTTCAACATGTAAGAAGTAGAAAGTACAGGTATTTGTGTTCAACATGTAAGAAGTAGAAAGTACAGGTATTTGTGTTCAACATGTAAGAAGTAGAAAGTACAGGTATTTGTGTTCAACATGTAAGAAGTAGAAAGTACAGGTATTTGTGTTCAACATGTGAGAAGTAGAAAGTACAGGTATTTGAGTTCAACATGTAAGAAGTAGAAAGTACAGGTATTTGAGTTCAACATGTAAGAAGTAGAAAGTACAGGTATTTGTGTTCAACATGTAAGAAGTAGAAAGTACAGGTATTTGTGTTCAACATGTAAGAAGTAGAAAGTACAGGTATTTGGGTTCAACATGTAAGAAGTAGAAAGTACAGGTATTTGAGTTCAACATGTAAGAAAGTAGAAAGTACAGGTATTTGGGTTCAACATGTAAGAAGTAGAAAGTACAGGTATTTGTGTTCAACATGTAAGAAGTAGAAAGTACAGGTATTTGAGTTCAACATGTAAGAAGTAGAAAGTACAGGTATTTGGGTTCAACATGTAAGAAGTAGAAAGTACAGGTATTTGAGTTCAACATGTAAGAAGTAGAAAGTACAGGTATTTGAGTTCAACATGTAAGAAGTAGAAAGTACAGGTATTTGTGTTCAACATGTAAGAAGTAGAAAGTACAGGTATTTGTGTTCAACATGTAAGAAGTAGAAAGTACAGGTATTTGTGTTCAACATGTAAGAAGTAGAAAGTACAGGTATTTGTGTTCAACATGTGAGAAGTAGAAAGTACAGGTATTTGAGTTCAACATGTAAGAAGTAGAAAGTACAGGTATTTGAGTTCAACATGTAAGAAGTAGAAAGTACAGGTATTTGTGTTCAACATGTAAGAAGTAGAAAGTACAGGTATTTGTGTTCAACATGTAAGAAGTAGAAAGTACAGGTATTTGGGTTCAACATGTAAGAAGTAGAAAGTACAGGTATTTGAGTTCAACATGTAAGAAGTAGAAAGTACAGGTATTTGGGTTCAACATGTAAGAAGTAGAAAGTACAGGTATTTGTGTTCAACATGTAAGAAGTAGAAAGTACAGGTATTTGAGTTCAACATGTAAGAAGTAGAAAGTACAGGTATTTGGGTTCAACATGTAAGAAGTAGAAAGTACAGGTATTTGAGTTCAAAGTGTAAGAAGTAGAAAGTACAGGTATTTGGGTTCAACATGTAAGAAGTAGAAAGTACAGGTATTTGTGTTCAACATGTGAGAAGTAGAAAGTACAGGTATTTGGGTTCAACATGTAAGAAGTAGAAAGTACAGGTATTTGGGTTCAACATGTAAGAAGTAGAAAGTACAGGTATTTGTGTTCAACATGTAAGAAGTAGAAAGTACAGGTATTTGTGTTCAACATGTAAGAAGTAGAAAGTACAGGTATTTGGGTTCAACATGTACGAAGTAGAAAGTACAGGTATTTGGGTTCAACATGTAAGAAGTAGAAAGTACAGGTATTTGTATTCAACATGTGAGAAGTAGAAAGTACAGGTATTTGAGTTCAACATGTAAGAAGTAGAAAGTACAGGTATTTGTGTTCAACATGTAAGAAGTAGAAAGTACAGGTATTTGAGTTCAACATTTAAGAAGTAGAAAGTACAGGTATTTGAGTTCAACATGTAAGAAGTAGAAAGTACAGGTATTTGTGTTCAACATGTAAGAAGTAGAAAGTACAGGTATTTGGGTTCAACATGTAAGAAGTAGAAAGTACAGGTATTTGGGTTCAACATGTAAGAAGTAGAAAGTACAGGTATTTGAGTTCAACATGTAAGAAGTAGAAAGTACAGGTATTTGTGTTCAACATGTGAGAAGTATAAAGTACAGGTATTTGGGTTCAACATGTAAGAAGTAGAAAGTACAGGTATTTGTGTTCAACATGTAAGAAGTAGAAAGTACAGGTATTTGAGTTCAAAGTGTAAGAAGTAGAAAGTACAGGTATTTGAGTGCAAAGTGTAAGAAGTAGAAAGTACAGGTATTTGTGTAATACATGTAAGAAGTAGAAAGTACAGGTATTTGAGTTCAACATGTAAGAAGTAGAAAGTACAGGTATTTGGGTTCAACATGTAAGAAGTAGAAAGTACAGGTATTTGAGTTCAAAGTGTAAGAAGTAGAAAGTACAGGTATTTGAGTTCAACATGTAAGAAGTAGAAAGTACAGGTATTTGGGTTCAACATGTAAGAAGTAGAAAGTACAGGTATTTGAGTTCAAAGTGTAAGAAGTAGAAAGTACAGGTATTTGTGTTCAACATGTGAGAAGTAGAAAGTACAGGTATTTGGGTTCAACATGTAAGAAGTAGAAAGTACAGGTGTTTGGGTTCAACATGTAAGAAGTAGAAAGTACAGGTATTTGTGTTCAACATGTAAGAAGTAGAAAGTACAGGTATTTGGGTTCAACATGTACGAAGTAGAAAGTACAGGTATTTGGGTTCAACATGTAAGAAGTAGAAAGTACAGGTATTTGTATTCAACATGTGAGAAGTAGAAAGTACAGGTATTTGAGTTCAACATGTAAGAAGTAGAAAGTACAGGTATTTGTGTTCAACATGTAAGAAGTAGAAAGTACAGGTATTTGTGTTCAACATGTAAGAAGTAGAAAGTACAGGTATTTGTGTTCAACATGTGAGAAGTAGAAAGTACAGGTATTTGAGTTCAACATGTAAGAAGTAGAAAGTACAGGTATTTGTGTTCAACATGTGAGAAGTATAAAGTACAGGTATTTGTGTTCAACATGTAAGAAGTAGAAAGTACAGGTATTTGAGTTCAACATGTAAGAAGTAGAAAGTACAGGTATTTGTGTTCAACATGTGAGAAGTAGAAAGTACAGGTATTTGAGTTCAACATGTAAGAAGTAGAAAGTACAGGTATTTGTGTTCAACATGTAAGAAGTAGAAAGTACAGGTATTTGAGTTCAACATGTAAGAAGTAGAAAGTACAGGTATTTGAGTTCAACATGTAAGAAGTAGAAAGTACAGGTATTTGTGTTCAACATGTGAGAAGTAGAAAGTACAGGTATTTGAGTTCAACATGTAAGAAGTAGAAAGTACAGGTATTTGTGTTCAACATGTAAGAAGTAGAAAGTACAGGTATTTGTGTTCAACATGTGAGAAGTATAAAGTACAGGTATTTGAGTTCAACATGTAAGAAGTAGAAAGTACAGGTATTTGTGTTCAACATGTGAGAAGTATAAAGTACAGGTATTTGGGTTCAACATGTAAGAAGTAGAAAGTACAGGTATTTGAGTTCAACATGTAAGAAGTAGAAAGTACAGGTATTTGTGTTCAACATGTAAGAAGTAGAAAGTACAGGTATTTGTGTTCAACATGTGAGAAGTATAAAGTACAGGTATTTGGGTTCAACATGTAAGAAGTAGAAAGTACAGGTATTTGAGTTCAACATGTAAGAAGTAGAAAGTACAGGTATTTGTGTTCAACATGTAAGAAGTAGAAAGTACAGGTATTTGTGTTCAACATGTAAGAAGTAGAAGGTACAGGTATTTGTGTTCAACATGTAAGAAGTAGAAAGTACAGGTATTTGTGTTCAACATGTAAGAAGTAGAAAGTACAGGTATTTGTGTTCAACATGTAAGAAGTAGAAGGTACAGGTATTTGTGTTCAACATGTAAGAAGTAGAAAGTACAGGTATTTGTGTTCAACATGTGAAAGTATAAAGTACAGGTATTTGGGTTCAACATGTAAGAAGTAGAAAGTACAGGTATTTGAGTTCAACATGTAAGAAGTAGAAAGTACAGGTATTTGTGTTCAACATGTAAGAAGTAGAAAGTACAGGTATTTGTGTTCAACATGTGAGAAGTATAAAGTACAGGTATTTGGGTTCAACATGTAAGAAGTAGAAAGTACAGGTATTTGAGTTCAACATGTAAGAAGTAGAAAGTACAGGTATTTGTGTTCAACATGTAAGAAGTAGAAAGTACAGGTATGTGTGTTCAACATGTAAGAAGTAGAAGGTACAGGTATTTGTGTTCAACATGTAAGAAGTAGAAAGTACAGGTATTTGTGTTCAACATGTGAGAAGTATAAAGTACAGGTATTTGGGTTCAACATGTAAGAAGTAGAAAGTACAGGTATTTGAGTTCAACATGTAAGAAGTAGAAAGTACAGGTATTTGTGTTCAACATGTAAGAAGTAGAAAGTACAGGTATTTGTGTTCAACATGTGAGAAGTATAAAGTACAGGTATTTGGGTTCAACATGTAAGAAGTAGAAAGTACAGGTATTTGAGTTCAACATGTAAGAAGTAGAAAGTACAGGTATTTGTGTTCAACATGTAAGAAGTAGAAAGTACAGGTATTTGTGTTCAACATGTAAGAAGTAGAAGGTACAGGTATTTGTGTTCAACATGTAAGAAGTAGAAAAGTACAGGTATTTGGGTTCAACATGTAGGAAGTAGAAAGTACAGGTATTTGAGTTCAACATGTAAGAAGTAGAAAGTACAGGTATTTGTGTTCAACATGTAAGAAGTAGAAAGTACAGGTATTTGTGTTCAACATGTAAGAGTAGAAAGGTACAGGTATTTGTGTTCACATGTAAGAAGGTAGAAAGGTACAGGTATTTGTGTTCAACATGTAAGAAGTAGAAAGTACAGGTATTTGTGTTCAACATGTAAGAAGTAGAAAGTACAGGTATTTGTGTTCAACATGTGAGAAGTATAAAGTACAGGTATTTGGGTTCAACATGTAAGAAGTAGAAAGTTACAGGTATTTGGGTTCAACATGTAAGAAGTATAAAGTACAGGTATTTGTGTTCAACATGTAAGAAGTAGAAGGTACAGGTATTGTGAGTTCAACATGTAAGAAGTAGAAAGTACAGGTATTTGTGTTCAACATGTAAGAAGTAGAAGGTACAGGTATTTGAGTTCAACATGTAAGAAGTAGAAAGTACAGGTATTTGTGTTCAACATGTGAAGAAGTAGAAAGTACAGGTATTTGGGTTCAACATGTAAGAAGTAGAAAGTACAGGTATTTGTGTTCAACATGTGAGAAGTAGAAAGTACAGGTA
The DNA here is from genome assembly GCA_028583405.1 of Pogonophryne albipinna. NCBI lineage: Eukaryota > Metazoa > Chordata > Actinopteri > Perciformes > Artedidraconidae > Pogonophryne > Pogonophryne albipinna. The sequence goes on from JAPTMU010000724.1 coordinate 8,148, forward strand.
TTTGGGTTCAACATGTAAGAAGTAGAAAGTACAGGTATTTGGGTTCAACATGTAAGAAGTAGAAAGTACAGGTATTTGGGTTCAACATGTAAGAAGTAGAAAGTACAGGTATTTGGGTTCAACATGTAAGAAGTAGAAAGTACAGGTATTTGTAGTTCAACATGTAAGAAGTAGAAAGTACAGGTATTTGGTGTTCAACATGTAAGAAGTAGAAAGTACAGGTATTTGGGTTCAACTATGTAAGAAGTAGAAAGTACAGGTATTTGAGTTCAACATGTAAGAAGTAGAAGTACAGGTATTTGTGTTCAACATGTAAGAAGTAGAAAGTACAGGTATTTGATGTTCAACATGTAAGAAGTAGAAAGGTACAGGTATTTGTGTTCAACATGTAAGAAGTAGAAAGTACAGGTATTTGTGTTCAACATGTGAGAAGTATAAAGTACAGGTATTTGGGTTCAACATGTAAGAAGTAGAAAGTACAGGTATTTGTGTTCAACATGTGAGAAGTAGAAAGTACAGGTATTTGTGTTCAACATGTGAGAAGTATAAAGTACAGGTATTTGGGTTCAACATGTAAGAAGTAGAAAGTACAGGTATTTGGGTTCAACATGTAAGAAGTAGAAAGTACAGGTATTTGAGTTCAACATGTAAGAAGTAGAAAGTACAGGTATTTGTGTTCAACATGTAAGAAGTAGAAGGTACAGGTATTTGTGTTCAACATGTAAGAAGTAGAAAGTACAGGTATTTGGGTTCAACATGTAAGAAGTAGAAAGTACAGGTATTTGTGTTCAACATGTAAGAAGTAGAAAGGTACAGGTATTTGTGTTCAACATGTAAGAAGTAGAAAGTACAGGTATTTGGGTTCAACATGTAAGAAGTAGAAAGTACAGGTATTTGTGTTCAACATGTAAGAAGTAGAAAGTACAGGTATTTTGATGTTCAACATGTAAGAAGTAGAAAGTACAGGTATTTGTGTTCAACATGTAAGAAGTAGAAAGTACAGGTATTTGTGTTCAACATGTAAGAAGTAGAAAGTACAGGTATTTGGGTTCAACATGTAAGAAGTAGAAAGTACAGGTATTTGATGTTCAACATGTAAGAAGTAGAAAGTACAGGTATTTGGGTTCAACATGTAAGAAGTAGAAAGTACAGGTATTGTGGTTCAACATGTAAGAAGTAGAAAGTACAGGTATTTGGGTTCAACATGTAAGAAGTAGAAAGTACAAGTATTTGTGTTCAACATGTGAGAAGTAGAAAGTACAGGTATTTGGTTCAACATGTACGAAGTAGAAAGTACAGGTATTTGTGTTCAACATGTGAGAAGTAGAAAGTACAGGTATTTGGGTTCAACATGTAAGAAGTAGAAAGTACAGGTATTTGGGTTCAACATGTAAGAAGTAGAAAGTACAGGTATTTGAGTTCAACATGTAAGAAGTAGAAAGTACAGGTATTTGGGTTCAACATGTAAGAAGTAGAAAGTACAGGTATTTGGGTTCAACATGTAAGAAGTAGAAAGTACAGGTATTTGGGTTCAACATGTGAGAAGTAGAAAGTACAGGTATTTGGGTTCAACATGTCAGAAGTAGAAAGTACAGGTATTTGTGTTCAACATGTAAGAAGTAGAAAGTACAGGTATTTGAGTTCAACATGTAAGAAGTAGAAAGTACAGGTATTTGAGTTCAACATGTAAGAAGTAGAAAGTACAGGTATTTGAGTTCAACATGTAAGAAGTAGAAAGTACAGGTATTTGAGTTCAACATGTAAGAAGTAGAAAGTACAGGTATTTGAGTTCAACATGTACGAAGTAGAAAGTACAGGTATTTGTGTTCAACATGTAAGAAGTAGAAAGTACAGGTATTTGAGTTCAACATGTACGAAGTAGAAAGTACAGGTATTTGTGTTCAACATGTAAGAAGTAGAAAGTACAGGTATTTGAGTTCAACATGTAAGAAGTAGAAAGTACAGGTATTTGAGTTCAACATGTAAGAAGTAGAAAGTACAGGTATTTGAGTTCAACATGTAACAAGTAGAAAGTAAATCGTCAGAAAAATAAGTAGTGGAGTAAAGTACTGATACCAGAAACATGTTCAGTACAGTAACAAAGTATTTGTACTCCAGCATCCTGGTACCTCTGTCAGGTGACTGTTGTTCTCCTCTCTGATTGGCTCCTACAGGAGGGGGAGGAGCCTCTGTGGGAGTGTCAGGTACGCCTCCTCACCTTCCTGGGCGTCGGCCACGACTGCCACACCTTCGCTGTGATCTGTGACGGGGGGGCGCAGCGCTTCGAGGCTCACGTATTCTGGAGCGAGCCGGACGCAGGGCTGCTGTCTGAGGCCGTGCAGGCGGCGTGCATGGTGAGGAGCACCGGCCAATCAGAACCACTTCCTGTCCATCAGAATCACTCCATGTCAATCAGAACCACTTCCTGTCAATCAGAAGTCAACCAGAACCACTTCCTGTCAATCAGAACCACTTCCTGTCAATCAGAACCACTTCCTGTTAATCAGAACCACTTCCTGTCAATCAGAACCACTTCCTGTTAATCAGAATCACTTCCTGTTAATCAGAACCACTTCCTGTCAATCAGAATTACTTCCTGTTAATCAGAACCACTTCCTGTCAATCAGAATTACTTCCTGATAATCAGAACCAGGTTTATTATCTCTCACTTCCTGTGTACAGGTGCAGTATCAGAGGTGTTTGGTGGCGCAGACCCCCCCCCCGAGGATGAAGTCATGGAGCGTGACCCCAAAGATCAAGAGGAGGAGCTCCCTCCCCCCCCTCCCCCCTCTCCCCCCCCTCCCCCCCCTTAGCAGGAAGGGGATGAAGGCGTTCCTCCAGACGTTCAGGAAACAAGCAGCCTCCTCATAGTGGAGTGGGGCAGGGCCACATGGGGGGCACATGGGGGCGGGCCTCAGGAGACCCCTCCCCCTGCTGGTCCCAGCGAGTCATCAACAGCTGTGTTTGGTTAGCTTAGCAAGGTGCTAGCTTTGTAATCTCTCTAAACTGAGGGCAAAAGAGTGCAGAGCTGCACACCTGATGGTTCAACACCACCGGAGAGTTAGCATGAAGCTATCAGGGAGCTTACCTAATGTCAACATGGAGCTAACGTGAAGCTAATAAGGAGCTAACATGAGTCTAAAGTGATGCTTGCTTGACTCTAACTGACGCTAGCGTGATGCTAACATGGAGCTGAGCTAATGTGATGCTAACATGGAGCTGATATGATGCTAACATGGAGCTAACTTGATGCTTTAATGGAGCTTACGTGCAGCTAAAGTGATTCTAACATGGAGCTTACGTGATGCTAACATGGAGTTAATGTGATGCTAACATTGAGTTAACGTGATACTAACATGGAGCTAACGTGATGCTAACATAGAGCTAACGTGATGCTAACATGGAGCTAACGTGATGCTAACATGGAGCTAACGTGATGCTAACATGGAGCTAACGTGATGCTAACATGGAGCTAACGTGATGCTAACATGGAGCTAACGTGATGCTAACATAGAGCTAACGTGATGCTAACATGGAGCTAACGTGATGCTAACATGGAGCTAACGTGATGCTAACATGGAGCTAACGTGATGCTAACATGGAGTTACATGGAGCTGACGTGATGCTAGCATGGAGCTGACGTGATGCTAGCATGGAGCTGACGTAATGCTAGCATGGAGCTGACGTGATGCTAGCATGGAGCTGACGTAATGCTAGCATGGAGCTGACGTAAAGCTAGCATGGAGCTGACGTAATGCTAGCATGGAGCTGACGTGATGCTAGCATGGAGCTGACGTAATGCTAGCATGGAGCTGACGTGATGCTAACGTGGAGCTGACGTGATGCTAACGTGGAGCTGACGTGATGCTAACGTGGAGCTATCGTGATGCTAACATGGAGCTGATGTGATGCTAACATGGAGCTGATGTGATGCTAACATGGAGCTGACGTGATGCTAACATGGAGCTAACGTGATGCTTTAATGGAGGTAACGTCATGCTAACATGGAGTTACATGGAGCTGACGTGATGCTAACATGGAGCTGATGTGATGCTAACATGGAGCTAACGTGGCAGGCTAACTTCATGATGTTATGCTTCTCAGGATGCTCATATTTAAATGTTTAGAGGAAGATGCTAATGGTGAAATTAGTTAGCTGAACGTAGATAAAGCAACGCTCCCTGCTTCCTGTTTAGTGAAATATTAGAGCTGCAGTTCCTGGTTCTCACCACCTGAGGAACCTAGCTGTTCCCTACCTGCTGTCCTCATGGTAACCTGTCACCATGGTAACCTGGGACGGCAGGTAACAGGTTACCATGGGTACGGCATGATGCATGGAGAAGCAAGGTTACAGCAGTTTGAGATAAAATATTAAACCTAATAAACGTTCAACATAATTGATATCATGATTGTTTTTAGAAAATAATAAATGAACTAAAGTTAGTGTCATGAGAAACTTTGTAATTCTTAACGGGTTTTTTTAACCGACAGAAAAAGAGAACGATTCTCCGTCAAACGTTCTGAATGCTCCTCGGCTCCTGATCCAATCAGAAAGCTCCAGAGAGCAAGCTGCAGTCAGACAGCATGGACACAGAGAAGCGTGCAATATATATCACAGGTGTGTTTAAGGACCAGAGAGGTCACAGAGAGGTCACAGGTGTGTTTAAGGACCAGAGAGGTCACAGAGAGGTCACAGGTGTGTTTAAGGACCAGAGAGGTCACAGAGAGGTCACAGGTGTGTTTAAGGACCAGAGAGGTCACAGGTGTGTTTAAGGACCAGAGAGGTCACTGATACCGCATTCACACCAATGGTGTTTCAGGGCCGGTTCGGAGCTGGAGCTTGAAAAGCACCGGGTTTTCCTGTTCACACCGCAGCGGAGCCGCCTCTTAGCTCCGGAATCCGGTTCGTTTCAAGCACCAAGAAATTGTCCGGCTAGAGCAAAAGCACCACATACGTCACGCTGACGTCGAGGTGGGGGCGGGATCAACTCCTGAACAACAACAAACCGAGTTTTATCCAGCTTGTACACAACGATGGAGAAACTTAACAAGCAGCAGTGGTCCACTGAAGAGACCAGCTACCTGCTGGGAACCTGGTCTTCTGAAGAGGTGCAGAGGAAGCTGAGCACAATCGGCCATTGTTGTTGTTGTTGTGTCAGCTGTGAGCGGTTCCCGCCGGTTGGCTTTATGAAGCAGGCACGCAAACGATGACGCAATGACGCAGCAGCAGTCGGACTCTGGGCGGTGTGAAAAGAGCCGGAGCTAAACCGAAGAACCGGTTCTGAACCTGAAAAGCTCTAGCACGGAGCTTGAACCGGAGTTGCGTTGGTGTGAATGAGGTAAGAGAGGTCACAGAGAGGTCATAGGTGTGTTTAAGGACCAGAGAGGTCACAGATGTCATGTAGATATGAAACACAATAAACTGATTATAAAATCTCCTCTGTGAAAAGGCTTTTATTTTGAAAATCTCCTGTTGATGATGCTAACATGATGAGCATCTCAGACACGTGCACACACACACACACACACACACACACACACACACACACACACACACACACACCACACACCACTTTCTTGTGTGTGAGAGAGTGAGAGTGTGTGAGAGAGTGTGGGTGTTTCTCAATCGCGAGGATGCTGGCTTGGTAGTCGCATACTTCCAAGTCACTTCCTTCAGAAACAAAGCAAGTATACTTCCAAGCCACGGAAAACGAAGAAGAATGGAACAGGCTAACAAGTGTGCCACTCTCTAACGGTTTCAACACAAACTGTACAGAAATAAATACCTCACGATGTCTATCTAATTATGAACTTGCTTTACTTTCACGGAACACAATTCTGGTGAAAACAAACAAATGTAACAAAGTCACATATTTACCAACACATGTTCTACCCACTACATCAGAGGTGCCCAGTACGTCGACCGCGGGGGCAATGCTGGTAGATCGCGAGTCATTCATAAAAAAAAAAATCCAGCTCCGTTAAAATAGACAGGTTTTGATCCCTCCTCCCTTGGCCTCCCTGCCACTTAACTCAGGAGTTTACTTGATTGACAGAAAAAGCGACCTATCGCTTTCCAGTCTGTTAACCCAGAATGCAAAGCGATACAAAATCAGTCAAGTGCCGGTGTAGGTACCAGATGTGTTCGGGGTACCAGATGTGTTCGGGGTACCAGATGTGTTCGGGGTACCAGATGTGTTCGGGTGTATTTCCGTCGCATCCGTCATATCCGTCATCTACTCACCTCCCTCTGCTGCCAGCGCTCTGCTCCCAGCGCTCTGCTCCCAGCGCTCTGCTGCCAGCGCTCTGCTCCCAGCGCTCTGCTGCCAGCGCTCTGCTCCCAGCGCTCTGCTCCCAGCGCTCTGCTGCCAGCGCTCTGCTCCCAGCGCTCTGCTCCCAGCGCTCTGCTGCCAGCGCTCTGCTGCCAGCGCTCTGCTCCCAGCGCTCTGCTCCCAGCGCTCTGCTGCCAGCGCTCTGCTCCCAGCGCTCTGCTCCCAGCGCTCTGCTCCCAGCGCTCTGCTGCCAGCGCTCTGCTCCCAGCGCTCTGCTCCCAGCGCTCTGCTGCCAGCGCTCTGCTCCCAGCGCTCTGCTCCCAGCGCTCTGCTCCCAGCGCTCTGCTGCCAGCGCTCTGCTGCCAGCGCTCTGCTGCCAGCGCTCTGCTGCCAGCGCTCTGCTGCCAGCGCTCTGCTCCCAGCGCTCTGCTCCCAGCGCTCTGCTGCCAGCGCTCTGCTCCCAGCGCTCTGCTCCCAGCGCTCTGCTGCCAGCGCTCTGCTGCCAGCGCTCTGCTGCCAGCCCTCTGCTGCCAGCCCTCTGCTCCCAGCGCTCTGCTGCCAGCCCTCTGCTCCCAGCGCTCTGCTCCCAGCGCTCTGCTGCCAGCGCTCTGCTCCCAGCGCTCTGCTCCCAGCGCTCTGCTGCCAGCGTCTCTGCTCCCAGCGCTTGCTCCAGCGCTCTGCTCCCAGCGCTCTGCTGCCAGCGCTCTGCTGCCAGCGCTCTGCTGCCAGCGCTCTGCTCGCCAGCGCTCTGCTGCCAGCGCTCTGCTCCCAGCGCTCTTGCTGCCAGCGCTCTGCTGCCAGCGCTCTGCTCCCAGCGCTCTGCTGCCAGCGCTCTGCTGCCAGCGCTCTGCTGCCAGCGCTCTGCTGCCAGCCCTCTGCTCCCAGCGCTCTGCTGCCAGCCCTCTGCTGCCAGCGCTCTGCTGCCAGCCCTCTGCTGCCAGCGCTCTGCTCCCAGCGCTCTGCTCCCAGCGCTCTGCTGCCAGCGCTCTGCTGCCCAGCGCCCTCTGCCTGCAGCCCTCTGCTCCCAGCGCTCTGCCTCCCTAGCGCTCTGCTGCCAGCGCTCTGCTGCCAGCGCTCTGCTGCCCAGCGCTCTGCTGCCAGCGCTCTGCTCCCAGCGCTCTGCTCCCAGCGCTCTGCTGCCAGCGCTCTGCTCCCAGCGCTCTGCTGCCAGCGCTCTGCTGCCAGCGCTCTGCTCCCAGCGCTCTGCTGCCAGCGCTCTGCTGCCAGCGCTCTGCTGCCAGCGCTCTGCTGCCAGCCCTCTGCTGCCAGCCCTCTGCTCCCAGCCCTCTGCTCCCAGCCCTCTGCTGCCAGCGCTCTGCTCCCAGCCCTCTGCTCCCAGCGCTCTGCTGCCAGCCCTCTGCTCCCAGCCCTCTGCTCCCAGCCCTCTGCTGCCAGCGCTCTGCTCCCAGCGCTCTGCTCCCAGCGCTCTGCTGCCAGCCCTCTGCTCCCAGCCCTCTGCTCCCAGCCCTCTGCTCCCAGCGCTCTGCTCCCAGCGCTCTGCTCCCAGCGCTCTGCTCCCAGCCCTCTGCTCCCAGCGCTCTGCTCCCAGCCCTCTGCTCCCAGCGCTCTGCTCCCAGCGCTCTGCTCCCAGCCCTCTGCTCCCAGCGCTCTGCTCCCAGCGCTCTGCTCCCAGCGCTCTGCTCCCAGCCCTCTGCTCCCAGCCCTCTGCTCCCAGCGCTCTGCTCCCAGCGCTCTGCTCCCAGCCCTCTGCTCCCAGCCCTCTGCTCCCAGCGCTCTGCTCCCAGCGCTCTGCTGCCAGCGCTCTGCTCCCAGCGCTCTGCTCCCAGCGCTCTGCTCCCAGCCCTCTGCTCCCAGCCCTCTGCTCCCAGCCCTCTGCTCCCAGCGCTCTGCTCCCAGCGCTCTGCTGCCAGCGCTCTGCTCCCAGCGCTCTGCTCCCAGCGCTCTGCTCCCAGCGCTCTGCTCCCAGCCCTCTGCTCCCAGCCCTCTGCTCCCAGCGCTCTGCTCCCAGCGCTCTGCTCCCAGCCCTCTGCTCCCAGCCCTCTGCTCCCAGCGCTCTGCTCCCAGCCCTCTGCTGCCAGCGCTCTGCTCCCAGCGCTCTGCTCCCAGCGCTCTGCTTGCCAGCCCTCTGCTCCCAGCCCCTCTGCTCCCAGCCCTCTGCTCCCAGCGCTCTGCTCCCAGCGCTCTGCTCCCAGCGCTCTGCTCCCAGCGCTCTGCTCCCAGCCCTCTGCTCCCAGCGCTCTGCTCCCAGCGCTCTGCTGCCAGCGCTCTGCTGCCAGCGCTCTGCTCCCAGCCCTCTGCTCCCAGCGCTCTGCTCCCAGCGCTCTGCTCCCAGCGCTCTGCTCCCAGCCCTCTGCTCCCAGCGCTCTGCTCCCAGCGCTCTGCTCCCAGCGCTCTGCTGCCAGCCCTCTGCTCCCAGCCCTCTGCTCCAGCCCTCTGCTCCAGCGCTCTGCTCCCAGCGCTCTGCTCCCAGCGCTCTGCTCCCAGCCCTCTGCTCCCAGCGCTCTGCTCCCAGCCCTCTGCTCCAGCGCTCTGCTCCCAGCGCTCTGCTCCCAGCGCTCTGCTCCCCAAGCCCTCTGCTCCCAGCGCTCTGCTCCCAGCCCTCTGCTCCCAGCGCTCCTCCTCCCAGCGCTTCTGCTCCCAGCCCTCTGCTCCAGCCCCTCTGCTCCCAGCGCTCTGCTCCAGCGCTCTGCTCCCAGCGCTCTGCTCCCAGCGCTCTGCTCCCAGCGCTCTGCTGCCAGCGCTCTGCTCCCAGCCCTCTGCTCCCAGCCCTCTGCTGCCAGCGCTCTGCTCCCAGCGCTCTGCTGCCAGCGCTCTGCTCCCAGCGCTCTGCTGCCAGCGCTCTGCTGCCAGCCCTCTGCTGCCAGCGCTCTGCTCCCAGCCCTCTGCTCCCAGCCCTCTGCTCCCAGCGCTCTGCTCCCAGCGCTCTGCTCCCAGCCCTCTGCTCCCAGCCCTCTGCTCCCCAGCGCTCTGCTCCCAGCGCTCTGCTCCCAGCCCTCTGCTCCCAGCCCTCTGCTCCCAGCGCTCTGCTCCCAGCGCTCTGCTCCCAGCGCTCTGCTGCCAGCGCTCTGCTCCCAGCGCTCTGCTGCCAGCGCTCTGCTGCCAGCGCTCTGCTCCCAGCGCTCTGCTGCCAGCGCTCTGCTGCCAGCGCTCTGCTCCCAGCGCTCTGCTCCCAGCGCTCTGCTGCCTGCGCTCTGCTGCCAGCGCTCTGCTGCCAGCGCTCTGCTCCCAGCGCTCTGCTCCCAGCGCTCTGCTGCCAGCGCTCTGCTCCCAGCGCTCTGCTGCCAGCCCTCTGCTCCCAGCGCTCTGCTGCCAGCCCTCTGCTCCCAGCGCTCTGCTGCCAGCGCTCTGCTCCCAGCGCTCTGCTGCCAGCGCTCTGCTGCCAGCGCTCTGCTGCCAGCGCTCTGCTGCCAGCGCTCTGCTCCCAGCGCTCTGCTGCCAGCGCTCTGCTGCCAGCGCTCTGCTGCCACACACCGGCTGTCTGCGGAACTGCAGCCGGAGGAACTCGGGACAGCTTGTTATGTGTGGGGTGCTATGGTGGGGTCCCATGTACTTGTGCACATAAATAATGTTTCTAATTATTTACAATTAAAAAATATATATATTCTGCGTTACTTTAGCCAACACTTTTATAAGGCCACTAGATTAGATCATTACGAAATGTGTAGATAGAATATCTTTCAGGTTGTTATGTTGTCATTATGTTTAATGTTTTATTTACCTTTTAGTATTTGTATATAGTATCTGAACTTTGGAGAGGAGTTGGGAGACACACGACACATCAAATCACATCTACAGATCAAGACGAAGCGAATGGAAGTAGTCCCATACTCCTAGCATGTGGAAATGTTTGTGAAAAACGTGTGCAAAGTCTCCGAAAATCCTAAAAATAAGCTCATATTTGAATTCCCCATAAAAAAACACATCATTCAGTAAAACCAAGGCCCCACTGATCATCTACTCTCTGAGACGATTCCAGGGATGTCTGGCTTGAGTTTCTACCACCAGGGAAAGTGGACAAAAGTGCCCGAGATCAGCCTCTTAATTTACCCAGGGCCTAGTGCTTGGCTTTGGGCATGAAAATTCAGGAAACTCCCCTGAGTATTTTATTAAATATCTGAACTTTGGAGAGGAGTTGGGGGACACACGACACATCAAATCACATCTACAGATCAAGACGAAGCGAATGGAAGTACTCCTAGCGTGTGGAAATGTTTGTGAAAAACGTGTGCAAAGTCTCCGAAAACGGAGCAGTGGCTGTGATGCTAGCTTTGCGGCTAGCGATTAGTTGTTATTGTTTGAAGTTGTTGCTATGGAAACAACATGACGGAGAAAAAATTAATATCTTCTACATATAATAACGGACCAAGTAAAGAATGAAGTGTCGGCTATGTTTAAATGTTCGGAATTTGACCGTGATGACCCTCTTGAGTTGCCGTAAAATATGACGGATATGACGGATGACGGATGCGACGGAAATACACCCGAACACATCTGGTACCTACACCGGGAAAACTCAAATTAAGTTAAAGAGACAAACAAGAGACAAACAACAAAATGAGTGCGGGACCGAGCAAGAAGCTAAAGACAAACCTCTTCCACCCAGAATGGGAGGAAGAGGTTTGTTTGATGTCACATTCAAAGGTTATTTGCCTTATTTGTAAAGCAAGCGTCGCTCTGCCAAAGAAAGGTAACGTGGAGAGGCATTATCGGAGTGTTCACAAGGCATATGACAGCGACTTCCCTCCGAGTAGCGAGTTGAGAAAGAGAAAGGTCATGTATTATTGCTACACAAACATTATCTCGCAGTCTTAGTGTCGCCAACTCGTTTCTAACATGCAGAAAGACAAACAAATGCGTCTATGGTCGGTGTATTTTTGATCTTTCCAATCCAGACGAGGGCCCTTTCTAATTTCTCTAACTCCCCTCCTCGACTCTTATCCTCGACTCTTATCCTCGAGACTTAGTCCCGCCCACAGGAGATACGAGCGGAGGAGCCGAGGAGAGAGGAGGGGAGCCGAGGAGAGAGGAGGGGAACCGAGGAGAGAGGAGGGGAGCCGAGGAGAGAGGAGGGGAAGCAGCAGGCGGTTAGAGAAAGGAGAACTCCTCTCCTCTGAGCGGTCATTTTAAAGAGACGTCCATTAATGATGACAGGAGGCACAGCAGCCCTCTGTCTGATGGACAGATGAGTTCATGACCACTTCTTTACTTTGATTCATTCACAGTGAGACAATAACAGGCTACAGATGAGGACACACACACACACACATATATATATGTATATATTTATATACATATATACAATTTCAGAATCAAACAGAGCACTCTCATAATAACGTAACACTATCAGAGACTGGATATATCCCCCCCCCCTCTCTGGTCGCTACAATGAGGAAAATAAATTACGGGCCAAAAGTTTTATTTACAAGTATTAAAAGTAACAGAGGACACCAAACCAACTGAGACCTGTCTGTCCGCTGCATCTACACACACACTGTACCACACACACACACCTACACACTGTACCACACACACACTGTACCACACACACACTGTACCACACACGCACTGTACCACACACGCACTGTACCACACACACACTGTACCACACACACACTGTACCACACACACACTGTACCACACACGCACTGTACCACACACGCACTGTACCACACACGCACTGTACCACACACACACTGTACCACACACACACTGTACCACACACACACACACACACACACACACACACACACACACACACACACACACACACACACACACACACACACACACACACACACACACACACACACTGTACCACACATCAGGGGCGGATCAAGAAAAATATTCATGGGGTGGCCAGAGGGTGGCAGGAGAATATCAGGGGTGGCGTCCCCTGGCAGAAGTATATGCTGATTTAATCGCAGTCATATCAACAATGTTAACTTGGAAAGCAACAATATTGATATTTTAACTCAATAACATCAGGTGACATTTTTGTGGCACATCAGTAAAGCCTTACATATAAATATATAAGGTGGCAGACATCATTTAATGAATTTTAACTGAACAATAACTGAATGAGTTTGTTTCACTCTTACCCCCAGTTTCCACCGGGTCCGTCTGCGCCGCGTCACGGCTGCGCCGCGGTTTTGGTCCGACCTCCTCTAGCGCCATAACCCACCGGACGCGTCCCAGAAGCGTTTCAGAAGCGTAGCGTCGTGCGTGCAGGCTCGCAGTTTTGTTATTGATTCGAGCATCCTGGACATTTGTACTTCTACAAGAAAGTAAGTAGGCTACGTAGTTAAATGTTTTATTTTTGTGTCTGTTTAAATGGTGTTTATTGAATGGCTCTGCACTGTACCTACAAGTATTAATTAACTTTAAAACATTAATATGTAGTTGTTACCTTCCACTCCACAAACTGCAGCGACTAAAAACCAGGCCTTGTCCTTTCTGATGTTGTCCTTGTAGTAAGCGTTGGTTACATCATATCAAATAGTGTGTTTTTCCACTTCCATGATGAAAACCTCGTCGTCCATTGTGCGTATCGTAGTGGAGGTGTTGTGATGAAGGAGGGGGGTCTGCTAAATTAGTATATGTGGGGGATGGACCTGGCCCGGATGCTCACCTTTCCACTTCCTGCGAGGGGGGGGGGGCTGCCTGCCCGACCTTACCTTACGGCTGCGCCGCGGCAAAAATAGGATTCATCCTAATTTTAGAGAAGCGCTGCGCCGAGCCGCTTCTGGGACGCTTCTGGGCCGAGCCGCTTCTGAGACGAGCCGCTTCTGGGCCGAGCCGCTTCTGGGCCGAGCCGCTTCTGGGACGCTTCAGGGCCGAGCCGCTTCTGAGACGAGCCGCTTCTGGGCCGAGCCGCTTCTGAGACGAGCCGCTTCTGGGCCGCTTCTGGGCCGAGCCGCTTCTGGGCCGAGCCGCTTCTGGGCCGAGCCGCTTCTGAGACGAGCCGCTTCTGGGCCGAGCCGCTTCTGGGCCGAGCCGCTTCTGGGCCGCTTCTGAGACGAGCCGCTTCTGGGCCGAGCCGCTTCTGGGCCGCTTCTGAGACGAGCCGCTTCTGAGACGAGCCGCTTCTGAGACGAGCCGCTTCTGGGCCGAGCCGCTTCTGGGCCGAGCCGCTTCTGGGCCGCTTCTGGGCCGCTTCTGGGCCGCTTCTGGGCCGAGCCGCTTCTGGGCCGCTTCTGGGCCGCTTCTGGGCCGAGCCACTTCTGGGCCGAGCCGCTTCTGAGACGAGCCGCTTCTGGGCCGAGCCGCTTCTGGGCCGCTTTTGGGACGCGTCTGAGACGCGTCTGAGACGCGTCCCTGAAGCTTCTGAGCCGTAACGAGGCGCGTGTGGTGGAATAGCACCCATTGACTAGAGTGGCCGCGATCCTTACGACCGCCGCGGCGCAGCCGTAACGCGGCGCAGCCGTAACGCGGCGCAGCCGTAACGCGGCGTAGCCGTAACGCGGCGTAGCCGTAACGCGGCGCAGACGGACCCGGTGGAAACTGGGGGTTAGACCAGCAGGGGTACCAAATCTATGCAGACTGCTGCAATAAGTACATTAATTAACTGTCTCGTCGATGTTTGTCTGAATGAATATGATAATATGAACAATCATATTATTCCTATCAGCTGTCAATCACTGTTATGATTCACATATTCATTTATTATTGAATAAACTATATTTTTTGGAGAGTTAATGATGAATGTTCCTCAAGATGCTTGCTCACCCTCCTTCACATTTGAAAGACAAGTAATTACTATCATAAATCAAAAGAATCAAAGGAACAGTTCAGCGCCCCACGACTTCATTGCAAACAGTTACAACCTGGACTTTACATCAGAAAGAACAAACATTAAAGAAGTGACTAACTGCATCGGTTAGGGTTAGAAAACGTGTATTCAGCTAAAACAGAAACATCGCTGCAGTTATGATCCAGTGGAGAGTCCTTACCTGCTGGCCGAGTTCAATCAAAGTGGTTACTTTCTGTTGGCTGGGCAGTGAAGTTTTACACACCGTCTTATTTGACTTTCTCAGGACTTGAAACTGTTTTTTGGGGGCAGACCCCCACAAAGAAGAAAAATATATTTACACACGTAAGGTCATCATCTTAACAGTTTGTTCTGCTCATGACTCATCCGTGAGCAGAGCATCAAGCTGCCTCTAACACAGCAGAGCATCAAGCTGCCTCTAACACAGCAGAGCATCAAGCTGCCTCTAACACAGCAGAGCATCAAGCTGCCTCTAACACAGCAGAGCATCAAGCTGCCTCTAACACAGCAGAGCATCAAGCTGCCTCTAACACAGCAGAGCATCAAGCTGCCTCTAACACAGCAGAGCATCAAGCTGCCTCTAACACAGCAGAGCATCAAGCTGCCTCTAACACAGCAGAGCATCAAGCTGCCTCTAACACAGCAGAGCATCAAGCTGCCTCTAACACAGCAGAGCATCAAGTTGCCTCTAACACAGCAGAGCATCAAGCTGCCTCTAACACAGCAGAGCATCAAGCTGCCTCTAACACAGCAGAGCATCAAGTTGCCTCTAACAGCTGAATGTGGTGTTTACCATCTTGTTCAGAAAAACGCCTCACAGACGATTTAAAGCTATGGTGCGTTTTGATTCAATGCTGAGTGCAGCCACACTGACAGGCTCTTCTCTGTCATTGTAGACCGCAAACAGTGGCGGCTCCAGAGTATCTGTGTTGGGTAATCCATGGTAGGGCTAACCCATACAGCGGGGGGGCTCAAGTCAGTATTTGCAATGTAATTACATACTCGCTCCCCTTGACAGTGAAACGCGTGAGGTTGAGATTATTTCCCTGTCTCAATCCAACTGGATGAAATAAAAAGGCACATTTGTCTTGTAGTAAATAAAAAGGGCGACCTGGAGCCAATCCTGCAACTTCCCCACAGGTGAAAGAGTTGACCTGCTGAAAACCAACCCCTGCAGGGGGTCCGGGGGGATTCTCTCCCAGGAGATCTTTTGAAATACTAACATAAAATACACATTCTGGTACTCTCTGGAGAAGAGAAATAAATACATCTATTACTACACGACATATTTAAAAAATGAATGGTATTTAGTTTTGTGTTACTTTGTTCTGAAAGCTGAACCTGCTGCTCCTCAGAGAGAGAAGAGGAAGAGGCTGAGAGTTACTTTGTTCTGAAAGCTGAACCTGCTGCTCCTCAGAGAGAAGAGGAAGAGGCTGAGAGTTACTTTGTTCTGAAAGCTGAACCTGCTGCTCCTCAGAGAGAGAAGAGGAAGAGGCTGAGAGTTACTTTGTTCTGAAAGCTGAACCTGCTGCTCCTCAGAGAGAGAAGAGGAAGAGGCTGAGAGTTACTTTGTTCTGAAAGCTGAACCTGCTGCTCCTCAGAGAGAAGAGGAAGAGGCTGAGAGTTACTTTGTTCTGAAAGCTGAACCTGCTGCTCCTCAGAGAGAGAAGAGGAGAGTACTTTGAAGCTGAACCTGCTGCTCCTCAGAGAGAAGAGGAAGAGGCTGAGAGTTACTTTGTTCTGAAAGCTGAACCTGCTGCTCCTCAGAGAGAAGAGGAAGAGGCTGAGAGTTACTTTGTTCTGAAAGCTGAACCTGCTGCTCCTCAGAGAGAGAAGAGGAAGAGGCTGAGAGTTACTTTGTTCTGAAAGCTGAACCTGCTGCTCCTCAGAGAGAAGAGGAAGAGGCTGAGAGTTACTTTGTTCTGAAAGATGAACCTGCTGCTCCTCAGAGAGAGAAGAGGAAGAGGCTGAGAGTTACTTTGTTCTGAAAGCTGAACCTGCTGCTCCTCAGAGAGAGAAGAGGAAGAGGCTGAGAGTTACTTTGTTCTGAAAGCTGAACCTGCTGCTCCTCAGAGAGAGAAGAGGAAGAG